>WOGP01008908.1:0-10981 GCA_015342065.1 Leptinotarsa undecemlineata | reverse complement strand
ATACAGCCGGCACAACCAGTACTTGTACTTCCCTACATCAGACGATTATCGGAAAGGATAAGAAGGATTGGGTCCAAGTATAACATCAGGACCTGCTTCAGATCTGGGAACACTATCTGTAGGAGCCTCACGAAAACCAGGCCACCAAACGCGGACTGCGATTCTAAGAATTGCATTTACCGGATACCCTGTGAGTGAAGAGAATCATACATCGGTGAAACTAAGAGGCTATTGAAAGTTCGCATTGCCGAGCACAAGAAACACATACAGCGAGGAGAAACCAGCAAATCCGAAATAGCAGAGCATGTTTGGACTCATCAACATATCATCAAGTGGGCTCAAGCTGAAATAATCCACAAAGAGAAACACTGGTTCAGGAGAAAATTCAAAGAAGCCGCGTATATGCATTTAGTTAAGATAGCGTAGAGATTCGTAACATATGGAAATCTCTAATCAAGCGAAAAACGACCAACTCACGCCAAACGGCCATCTTTCGCTAAAACCATTGAACCGGAGAGAGAAAAGAGGCGATAGGTGAAAGCACTCGAATGACCTTTAAATAATCAGATCTCGAGGAATAAGTCCAGTTATCACCCGAAGACGATTGTGAATACCAACAATCGAAACGTCGTGACGGAACTTGATTTGGAATCTTCTAATTTTTATTTTTCATTTTTTGTTAATAATATTTTTTAATTTTTAGCTTTCATTAATATTTCAATTTTTTATTTTTTTGGTTGTTGCTTGTATGTTATTTTTTTGTAATTTTAGTTTTTTGTTTGATAAAATTGTAATTTTCGGTTAATCCTTTTAATTTTTTATCAAAGATTTCAAATCAATTTATATTACATTGGACAATGGAAGTCCAAACTGATGAAATACACCACGAAACCTTCAAACAAACATATACATATATAAATATATAAATTTTTAAATTATAATGGTAATTATAAACAAAAAATGTAATAGGGAGATCAGAATTCCGATTTGAATTATGTTTTTTTATTCATTTTTAATTTCCCTGGAAATTATATATTTGAACTCCTAAATGAAATTTTGATTTCTCCCCATATTTAAACGATATGATTCAACTAGTAGTTTTTTTGGTTGTCTTGTATTATAGTCATGGATGGTATTTATTTGAATGAAATCCCAATTTGAATTTTTATGATTTTTTCTAACAATGAATGAATATAAAGATGACGTGTTATATATGAATTTGACGTAGGTTCAAGATATGGTAATTTGAATATATATTTTATTATTTTATATTGCAGTCTCTTGAGAGGATTTATTATTGATAAATTAGCTGTTCCCCAAATTGAAATTAAATATTGTAGATTTGAATATACCAAACAGAAATATATACGTTTGAGATATTTCAATCGAATAACATTTTTAACCCTGAATAATATTCCTAAAAATGAGGTTAGCAATATAATGTCATTAATCATGTTATTGTAAACTTCTTTAATATCACTAGAAAAATAAAGCAATGTTGTGTCATTCGCATATAACTTGATATTTCTTTTCAACAATAATTTTGAAACATAATTTATGAAAATCAAAAATAAAACTGGACCCAAAATACAGCCTTGTGAAACACCACTGGTTAGAGTTTTCAATGAACTGGCATTTTTTCCTAGACACACAAACTTATTTAGACTCACCCCTATTATCTACAAACACATCCTAGCTAAAACCAACTAGCAGAATTTTGTTTCGATATGGACAGGGTGACCACCTGCAAGCAAATCGGGCATACACATGTGTAATGTTTTTCAATGAGAACACTTTCGCAGTGGTACTTGTTAAAAAGCAATGAGAATTATTCTTCATTTAGTTGAAAATAACCACCTGCGTACATGTATGCTTCAATGTTGCATCTCAAGAGAACCCGCTGGGTTGGACAAGCAAACCAATTCGTTTCATTCATTTGAAACTTTCCGACATGCTTTCCGAACTTTGTTCGATTTCATACGTTTTATATTATTTTTACAGTATGCAAAAATATTACATTTCATTCAGTTCTGAGCTATGTTTGAAATCGCTAGTCCCTTTAGCTCTTCGCAATCTTTGCAATCGATTGCAAAATATGAGCCAAACAGATGAGTGAGCTAGTGAAAACGTGGAACAATTTGAACAATGCATATAGTTTAAAAAGCTAAAAAATATTTTAAAGAACATCGAACAAAAAAGTTAAAAATATTTTTTGTATAAGTTTCAAACAATAACGAACGAAAAATACTAGTATTATTGTGAAAGAAGTGACGGGCGCTTGATAAAAAATATTTTTAACTTTTCAGTTCCATGCTTTTCAAAAGCGTGTTTTTTAGTCTTTTTAAAGTATATTAATTTTATCTAAACTTTGGGATCAAATCAGCCATATATTGTTTAGAAAAATTACCATTGATATTTCCGTACAGCGCCATCTGCCCGCGAATAGATTAAACAATAATGTCGATAATTCTGTCTAATACAGATCCTGACCTTGAGAGTTACAAACAAATATACATACATACAGATGAAGCTAATATAAAGCGTGAATTAAAAAATTCAAAACGTTTGATAATATTCTACATTACTACAAAACACCCATTCAATTTTCCATGAAATTAGTTTTACTGTTGATCAGTTTATATTTTGTATGTTGAGCAGTTTATGAAATGTCAAACGCTGACAAATCCACTCGTGGCAGATAAATATGAATGCGCAGTAGTCCTAAAATGAAACCGTGAGACATAAAAATCAAAGGTTCCAACAGTGCAACTTCTGGGTATTTTACAATTATACTGTGATAATCCCACCAAATATTATCAACATGACTCGCAACGTATAAACAGCGCGCCGGCGCTTCAATGGTATGACAGGCAAATTGAATTATTAGTAGGTATTTACACTACATGGAATACAGAAATTGAGGTGATAACATGTACAAAAATAGACTGATCTATTTACATAGACTCACCTGCTGAGTACTGAGATCCAGACCAAGGAAGGTGCGATCGTCCATCATTTAGACATTAAAGACCAAACGAAGTATTGACGTGTTACACAGTTTGCACAGGCTCAAGACTCCGACGCAATGTACTTTTCTGTCATTTTAATATCACTTAGTTCTTTTATTATAGTTTGAATTAAAGTTTTGCTAGGATTTCATGCGCAAAACGTTTGTAGGGCATAACGTTCGTTGCGTGGAGTGAATTGACCGAGAAGGTGGGAAGTAAAAGTTCCGCACGACTTACGTTGTTCTACGTAGCCGCAACTGTGAAGATTAAGCGCGAGGTCAAGACACCCGAGCGATATGCGAATTGAAGTAGATTAGGTGTTTACATGACGTTACCTAATCATTCCCCAAAACTGTTTTGTTTCAGGTGATCCATGTAAATTGTATGGAATTAGTTACCATAGTAAAACACTTGCACAAATCAACTCATACATTTGATTATTTTTACTGTTGAATCACTTGAGAATGTTTGCTATAACAATACTTCAAATCCGTTTCTTTGAATTATACTTGAAGAAATCTAAAGAATAATGATAATGATAATTTGAATCCGTCCAAAAATGTTTCATAGATTTTCCGAGGAAAAAATAATGAACAAAACAAGCTGCAGGCGGATATAGAGTCTGGGCCACTTTTCCGAGAATACAAATGCTTAAAACATTCGTCTAATAAATGAATTTCCGGTGGCGGTTTTACTCTATTTTGATTCCACTGTTCCACTGAGTACGAATCTGCTCCTTGCCATTGCGAAAAATTCTCCTCAATAATGACGGTTTCACACGTCAGCAGAAAAATGTTGGCAATGAAAAATGCACCAGCACCCACAAATGTTAAGCAGTTACAGTCTGTATTAGGTATGATTAATTATTTTGGGAAGTTTATACCCAATTTAGCTACATTATTACACCCACTATATGAACTCTTAAAAAAGAATGTAAAATGGACATGGACTAGAAATTATGAAAATTCATTTCAAAAGGTGAAAGAAATATTGATGTCGACAAGAGTATTGGTTTATTACAATCCAGATTATGCATTGAAATTAACCACTGATGCAAGTCCCAATGAGGTGGGTCGTGTTTTTTCTCATGTTATTAATGGACAGAAACACCCAATCGCATATGCCTCGCGAACACTGTCGCCGGCTGAAAAAAATTAACCTCAAGTGGAAAAGGAAGGGTTATCAATAATATTCGCATTGTGCAAATTTAACCAATATTTGTATGGTAGGAAATTCTCACTTGTTAGTGATAATAAATCACTACTTGCGATTTTTAACCCGAAAAACGGTATTCCACAGTATTCAGCCAATCGTTTGAAACGATGGGCTGTAAATATTATCAAATTATAGATATAAAGTAGAATAAGTTGAATCGGAAAAAATAATGCGGATTTTTTATCTCGATTGCTAGTCCAAAATGATGAAAACGAAATTTGGAAATCAGAGAGTCAATTGATATCTACAAATTTCAATCCCATTAAAGAGTCTTCGAAACTTTATGAGGTTTTACAATACGTTATGAAATTTATGAAAAATAAATGGCCGAAGTACGCGAAGAAAAATGTTGAATTCAAATAATTTTATATGATTTAAATGAGTTGACAATTGAAAATGAAGTTTTAGTATGGAATAACAGAATTGTTATACCTGAAAGTTTGAGAGGACAATTGCTTAAGCAATTACATTTGTCACATCTTGGGATAGTAAAAATGAAATCAATTGCAAGAGCAAATTTTTTTGGCAGGGAATTATTAAAGATATAGAATTTACATGTAATTGTTCAGTGAATAGCCCCCAAAACAACATTGGTTCCTTGGAAATGGGCAGAAGAAGTTTTTTCTCGTATTCACATTGATTACATGGGGCCTTTTCTAAATAAATATTTTCTCACAATTTCAGATGCTCACTCAAAGTGGGTGGAAGTTTTTCCTACTTCCAATATCACATCAACTTTCACAAGTTCAGCATTGCATAGTACATTTGCAAGGTACGGGTTACCAAAATTTATAGTTTCGGACAATGCGAAATCCTTCACAAGTGCCGAATTTCAGCAATTTTTACAAAAATATAATATTGAACACACATCATCACTATTTTTTCCACACTCGAATGGTGCAGCCGAAAATACCTTCAAAAATATAAAGAATGAGCTGAAGAATTCTCTGGGACAAAATAAAAAAATTGATAAAAACTCCGTGTTGAATAATTTTCTCTTTGATTACACCCTCAAAATTAATGTTCGGGCGTGATTTGAAAACCAGATTTAGTAATTTGAAACCCGACTGGAAACTAGGAATTCAAAAGAGAGTTTTGGATAGACAACAAAAACAAATAGAACATTTCGGGCGGAAGATCGATAGGAAATTTGTTATTGGCGAGAGTCATTGTAAAAGATTACCGAGAAATTAATAAATATACTTCGATACCGGCAGTAGTTGAAAAAGTTATTGGTAAGTGTACCTATATTGTTAGAATTCCTGAAATCGGCAAATTATGGAAACGTCACACTAACCAAATTAGAAAATGCAAATTACAAAGTGGTTTGCGAGATTGTAGGGTTTCCACCGAGAATAGGAATCAAGAGAAAACCGATTTGAATAATGACCTGCTCGTACATGGAGAATTGAATGTTTCAAACAATTCACCTATTGATATACCACCTGATGTGAGTAGACCAAAAAGAAATAGAAAACCACCAGAGCGTTTAAACTATGAATAAATTGTTTTTGTTTTTTTTGAAATTACTAGTATTTTTTTAACTGAAAAGGGTACCTATAGAATTAGTAATATTATTTTCGAATTTATGTTTTATCTTTTAAGTTTTGATTTGATAGCGGAGGATGTGATATACTATTATTGAAGATATACCTATTTATTCACCCGATATATCCATATTGTTTATTTCAGTAAGAAATACCAATGTTTTTTATGTTGCTACCTTTGTTTGTATATTGTATGTTTACAGTCTATTGAAAACGTTGAGGAAATAAAGGAGCTTGATATTTTACTTGAATTAAATAATTTCACCCAGTCATTCCCAATATATAACAAATAGAAACATCCATTAAAGGTGGAATACTACAAATAAACATTCACATAGGTAAACCAATTTCCAAGAAAGGTTCGGAATAAATGTTTGGTTGGGAATTGTGGGAACAATCATCCTTGGCCCTTTCTTTTACGATGATCATTTGAATAGTGAAATGTATCTTCATTTTCTATTCAATGAATTCGATGGCTACTTAGATGAATATCCGCCATGAAATACAATATTTTCAACAGGACGGCGCTCCTCCCCACAATACAGCAGTAGTAAGGAAACATTTAGATGCAATATTCCCAAGAAAATGGATTGGATATAATGGACCAATTAACTGGCCAGCTCGTTACCCATATCTTACACTCCTTAAGATTTTTTTCTCTAGGGATACATAAAGGACAGTTTTTTCAACACCAAGTCAAACAAAAAATAAGAGATGCATGTATTAGTATTACACCCATTATGCTAGAAAATTGCCATAGAAATTGTCTGGACCGACAACTTATGTGCATTCAACAAAGAGGTCGTCAATTCGAGCATTTATTGTTAATTGCCATGTAGCTTCGATTTTCCCTACTGGCTTCATTTTTCCTAAAAGTTCCTGATTAAATAAATTTGATTGTTGTCACTGATGATGGTGGTTATTTCAAATAAAACCCTATAAAAATATCAAATGTTATATATCCTTCGATTGCGAATTTATCGCTTTATCAATATCTGTAATTAAAAAAACAGGTCCCTATTAAAAAAAGTTGATAGTGGCCAAACGTTTTATCGTATTTTATTATTACATCATCATAGTACACTTCGAATACAATAACATTTTCCTTTTCCATTTTCTGATATTCTCCGAAATAACAATGCCATTCGAAATAAACGAAAAACAGCATTTTTGGTTTTCTACGTATAACTCGAGAAGAGCGAAAGTCCCCGTAAATTTTCTTTGACCATTGTATTGTTGCCGATGACAGTTACCTTTCTTCCCATTTAATCGCCTTCGTATCTGTTACAGTTCAGAATATAGCAATGTTACCACATGATAAAAAAATATATGAATAAATTTTTCAAAAGTACCGCAAATATACTAAACTATTTATACGTGGAAATGAACAGATTCAATAATGGTGAATTATTCAATTCACTTTGATCGTTCATAAAATATTGAGAGTTTTTGAATTTGTTTATTTCCATACTCTTCAACAGGTTAAGTTTCAAACTTTTCTTCTGAAAATGGAGTAGTTTGTATTCATGGTTGAACTCGTGTACCTCTGTGATTAAATGATTGGCATATGTAGAATTTATTTTGACATTCTGGAAACTATTTGTGTGTTCTTTTATGCATAAATACTTTCCAGAATGGAAAAATAAATTCGACATATGCCACTCATTTAAATCATAAAGGGACATGATTTCCAACATGAATACAAGCCTCTCCATTTCCAGAAGAAAGGTTTGAAACTTAACCTGTTGGAGAATATGGAAATAAACAAATGAAAAAAATCTCAATATCTTATGAACGATCAGACTGAATTGAATAATTCGCCATTATTGAATCTGTTTATTTCCAGGTAAAAATAGTTGAGTATATTTACGGTACTTTCGAAAAGTTTATTCATATAATTAATGAATTCATACTTGACCTTTTAAGGTAGATTCATTCATTAGAAAGTAGGCATAAGAGTAGGTAATAGGAAAGAGCAGGGGTCGGCAAGTAGTTTTGGGTGGGGTGCAGATACTGTGGGAAAAAAACTGATAACAAGGAGGTGCTACCTATGTATTATTTTGGTTTTAAATCAAATTCTGAATTAAAGACCTAAAATTAATGTGAGAAACCACCACCGATTGCCTTGAGCCAGTTTGGCTCTCGAGAGGAACAGCAAATTCGAAGTGGGTCTTCTATTGGGCGTCTGTTAATCTCGAACGATATTTATTTTTGGAAACATTCATCTGTGAGAAAGATGTTTCACATACGTGTGTGGAACCAAACATAGTTGCCAAATTTATAGCTAGTTTCTTGTAATTTTTATATTTTTCCGAGACCTGTTTGGTTCAAAATTCTCATTAGGGTACCGTGTCATACATTTGCAAAGATACATCTTCTTGAAAATCGATTTTCTCTATTTGAAGTGATGGCTTTCACAGATTGAATAACTTGGCAGCCACATCTATCGTTACATCGTTCCTCAAAAACTGAACAATGTCTTCTTAACAGTTCTTTTTATATTCAAGAGTTGTCGGAAAATGAATGAATTTTTGTTTAGCAATATTGTTTTCAAAGATATCCAGCTTGCGACAAGAAGCAGACACTCTTTGTATCAGATCACATATTAATTTAACATTTCCTTGTAACTCTGTGTTGAGCGCATTCATTATTTCAAAATATCTTTTAGGAAAGCCACGACCAGCATATTACGCTTGTTTGTTATGAACACAAAGTGCTTTCTGCATATCAAAGTTTTGCAAGAAGGAGGTTACTTGTTCTTTAATTAGCCAGGCTAGATGAGAAACTAATCAAACATGTCACATATATCATATGTATATATATCACTTGTAGGTACTTGTAAACCAGATTAGCTAGGAAACTCAAAATAAAATAAGTATTAAGTTGAATTCTATGCGGCTTAAAAATATTTCTTTTATTTAATTAAGGTATTGTATGCCTTATCTACTTAATAATTTATACTTGGTATACTTGGCGGTAGGAGGTTCGACCTTTCGCGGTCCATTTCCGGACTGCGGTTGGGTTAAAGTATAAAATGGTTGTAATTTAGAAGTAACTTTTAGTTTACGCTTGAGGAAGCTATTGTAAAGCGAAACACGTATCGCGATTTTTGTAAAATCCTTTATAGTGAAAATCGTTCAATAAACTATTAATAAGTTTCAAAGATTGGCAATCAAGTTGATGAATGTTTCATTCAAGCTCGCATAGATTCGATGAAACAATAATTATCTTATACGAAAAAAATTTCTGTTCCAGAAATGATTTAATTTCTCCCAGAATGTTTTAAAATCAAATCCATTTTCAGAGGTAGATTAATTCACTTCATCAATCAACAAATTTAAAAACAAAAACTCATCAGGTCCAGATGAGATTAAAATTTTGGGACTGAAAAAAGTTCTTTCCCTATTGATACAACCATTTATACACTTCATCAACTTGTTGTTCTCAGCAGGTGTTTCACCACAGCTTCTTGAAATTGGAAAGGCAATACATAAAGCAACACCCCACTTGATAAGGATCCCAATACAGAAGTAGAAATCGCCATATGATATCTGCACTACCCATATTTTCTTCTGTCGACTACTTTTGTCAAAGGATCTGCGACAAGTTTCTGACTGTAAACTTCCATGATGATTCTGTTGAGTTCTAGTGTCATGAAGAGCATTTTTTGGAAGATCTATTACACTTTTGTCACCAAATATATTGACTGGATCTCTTCATCTGTTTGTTGAATTTCTTCAATAAGTTGATGCAACCACTGAGATTCTGCAACATGAGAGTGCTACGTACTCAGATTCAGACCTTTGTCACTGTTAAAAGGCATACAAAAATCTAGTGACATGTTAGGTTAGATTAGGTCAAATGTGAGTGGGTCTATTCGACCCTCCACCGCAACCCGCAAGGGTTCATTGTGGTTCACACCTATTCACACTCAACCAAATACATCGAGCTTCTTAGCGAAGCTGATTAGTTTGTTTGGTGATTGGTCTTTCAGATCAAATGGAAAGAGTACGGCTCTGCCTAACTCTGAAAATCTGATAGTGACATGTACCGATGCCAATAGTTTGGAGCAGTTTTTATTTATTCTATAGCCGTTCTCCAAAATGTGTTGAGCTACACTGGATTTTCCGAGTCTCCAAAATTGGCTATTTATTGAGTGTTCTTTGAAACGAGTTTTAATGGATCCCTTAGATTGACCAACATATTTTTGCCACAGTCCTCTCAGCTTATTTCATATATCCCCGACTTTTTATTTTCCAAAATCTTGTCTTTGAGGATACCTAACATTTGTTGAAGTGAGCAAGAAGTTTTGTAGGCTAATTCCAAGTACAACATTTTGAAAATATGTTCTAATCTGTTAGTGTAAATGTGTAATTGGTGAGACGGTAGTAAATCCTGAACAGTGTACTTACTCCGTCGCGAATGTTTGTGAGGTGTCTCCTACTGTGTTGGGACTTTTAAAGAGGAATAGGTGTCATCCATACAAAATTGAAGTGTTACACCAATTAACTGAAGATGACCTTGATCGAAGAACAGAATTCTGCGAAATCATGATGGAAACCCTTGCAAGGCATCCTACCAATCTACAAAAAATTTGTTTTATTGACGAATGTACATTTTTTTAAACGACAATGTTCACAGACAAAATTGCCGTTATTGGAGTGACACCAACCCTCACGTTTTCCGGAAAACATATACCCAATATCCAGAAAAAATCAACGTTTGGGCAGGAATTTGGGAAACTTTATTGTAGGATCTCTATTTATTGATCAAAATTCAACAGGGGAACTGTATTTGAATATGCTGGAAACTATTGTTGACCCCGTCATCACTGAAATCGTCGAAGCGAATCCTAATGAATTCGATATGGATATTGTATTACAACAAGATGAAGCACTACCACATTACTCCATACTATTTGGATATAACTTTTCCCGGTCGATGTATTGGCCGTCGAGGTCCTACAAAATGGCCAGCTTTGGACTTTTTTATGGGGATATTTGAAGCAAAAGGTGTACGAAACTGAACCTGTTTAAATATTGGATATACGGCAGAGAATAATAAATATTTGTAGAGATGTTGACGTTACTGTGTTCGAAAATGATCGGCGTGAAATATCGGATAGGCTGTTCATATGTCAAGAAGTTCAAGACAACCATTTCGAGCATCTTCTGAACTGACCTCAAGCTTATTACCTCATATTATGTACTT
>WOGP01008906.1:0-10983 GCA_015342065.1 Leptinotarsa undecemlineata | reverse complement strand
CCTGTTGTTGTTAACTTGTCTAACTAATATTAATGAACTAAAGTCTATGAAGTGGTTTTGTTGCAAAATATGATGGGCGACTGCTGATTTTTCTGGTCTTCCATATTTTAGATGTGCTAAGTGTTCCTTATATCTCATTTAAATAGATTTTTTTGTCTGTCCATAATATTTTGCATCGCAGCCCTTATATTTAATTTCGTAAATTCCAGACTTTTCCGAATTCTCGATTTTGTCTTTTGGATTTCGTAAAATGTTCTATAGTGTATGACTTGTTTTAAAAACCACCTTTACACCTAATTCCTTGAAAATATTTCCAAAGTTTTTCGTGTATAAGTGGTATGGTGGTAAAAGTCGAGATTTCATTCATTCTTAACGTAACATTTTTCTTCCTTATTATATCATTTACAGTACCCCTCGAGAAACCGTTACTGGCAGCTATTTCCTGTATTGTACGTTTTTCTTTTGTAAACCTCTCATTATGAGAGAAAAAGTCGAAAGACATTACACTAGAAAATTCAGCCCAGCATGTTTGTGCTGTACACAGTGATGTGAACTGTCAGTAATATACCTGTACGTTTTTGTTTCTTTTCTAAATACATCCTATTCTAGCCCTCCATATTAGATCCTCACTACCAAAATGTCAAGAAATCGAAGTTTTCCTTTATTTTCTTGATGTAAATATATTATTTAAAAAAATCCTCAATATTCGATTTTTTGTTATCGAATATCGGCAAAAATCATCCACATACCTTAAGCATATCCTAGGAAAATACTTTCGACTTTTCTTTGGTTTCGAATTTGCTCATGTAAAAGTTTTCCAGGTTGGGGGACAAGGGGTTACTCATAGCCATTTCCTCTTGTTATTCATAAAAGCCACCTTCTACCTGGAACTGGTTTTGTTTCATACATTAATTAGTGAGAGAAAAGAATTCATCAATTTCGTTACTATTAAAATTATTTTTCTCTAGTAATTCCCTTAGGTATTACAGAACGATGTTTTTTGTATGTTGTATGATCTCTAAGGAGTTTTTTATACCAAAATAATTTTCGAAAACTTCGAAAGTTGTTGTGAGAATTCTGTTTCGTATGGGATTTTAAAATATTGAAATTTTGGAATGTGATGGAATGAAAATTAACCTTTTTAGATTCAAATTACCTTTCGAAAAGAAGAACATCCAGAAATGGAGTAGTTACTATATGTTTCTTTTTCTATAAAAATATGTTTTTCCGTTAACCAGCTGTCGCACTCTTACGAACGACAACCCTAACGAGGACTAACGAGGTCTTACCTTTCAACGTGTGTTCCTAACTGGATCTTTTCGTGAAAATAATTGAAAATATCAAGTGATATTCAGACACAGACTGAAAATAATATAATTTTCTATTCTCGAAAACCCGAATAAATCGGTCCATTTTATATTCATATTTTCTGCGTGAAGCATGTTTGCTCCGTACCTTAATAAGAATTTTGGAGCGCGGAAATATCTAAAAGAATTGGAATTGATATCCGATAAACGAATCGAGGCAATTCTGAATTGTTGACGCGAAAACATTTCCATTATGTGTGCTGCAAACTCTGACCGAGAATTTGGCATTGTGAAAGTTTGCGTCTGGTTAAAGCCGATGTACTGGAAGGGTTTTTTAAGTTTTCTCATTTTTTCATTTTCCTGAAAGATTTGTTTATCCCATTGATATTCCCATCAGTATTATTATTATCATTATTATTTTCCACCATCAAAGTTGCGTTAGTCGGGCTGGGACCACATAATTCCGCTCTAGCATTATCATCCAGTGACCACTCCTGACACAGTGAGGTAAATGATCGTCGGGTCCAGGAATCATGTGCCCTGAATAAATGCATTTGTCCCATCAAGATTTCTGCCTTGGTGCGGCAAACCAGCATGATTATGAGATCAGAGATGATCTGAATATAGTCCGCGTAGTACGAAGAGAATTGCGATATTTTATCAGTTTTTCCTTCCCTTCTTAAATGGTATTTGACTCACCTGAAAACTCTTCAACAAATATCGTCTTACTTTGATGGCTGAGGAGATATATATCTTCTCAATGTCCTATAGTGCCTATGGTGGTAATACAGTGTGAGTCAACAAGATTCCCTCGGTCCATTGCTATAAGGGAATACAATTTTTTGAATTGCTCAATTTTTTTCGCAGTCATATCGATAAATACTAACTTTTGAAATTATTTTCTCGCGTACTGGGTGATTCAGCTGAGCGTGGCCAGTATATGAATACGCAATTCGATTCCAAAGTCTCTCGAAGGAGATTTTTTCCCGAATTTCCATTGTGGCATTGCCAAGTTATTCCGGAAAAACCTATTTTGCAGACAATATTTTTTTAATTCATCACCCGCATGTCTACAGCAATTGAGTGGATTTTTTTAGGAATAGCTAGTCAACATCACTATAATAATTTCGGGAATCTCAACATTCGGAAACAACATATAGGAGGCTCTCTGTAACCGGTCAAGTTTCATTCATTTTCAAACCCACATAATTCATCTTTTTGAAATGGAATAACCTGTATTTTTTCATTTGTATGAAATGTTTCAACATTTCACTACATTCCTTATCATAGGTATACTATATGGAAAACATATATTTCAAAAATTATTCCTAGTTTTTTTAATTGTTGTTACCTCAAAAAACTCATTTATTTACGTTACTTACTCAAAAAAATTTCAATAATAACAATAACGCCTGAATTTTTCATTGAATAGAATAGTCCAAAAGATGTTCAAAATGGCAACAGTTTTCTGCAATACATATTGTTAGTTTTTTTTAAACGAATTCTCTACACGTTCCAGCATATCCTCTGGGATTGTTTGTTTCATGTCTTCTATAGATATTGGAGGAGTTTGGTAGACAATCCATTTGATATACCCCTATAAAAATCCATTTTGGTTAGGTCAGGTGATCTGGGTGGTCACGCCAAAGGCCCACCCATACCTATCCATTTTTGATTGAAATGATACTTGAGGTATTCCCATACCTAAGGTTCAAAATGTGGTGGTGCATCGTTTTGTTGTAGCCACATTCTAAGTATTGTTCCATATGGAACCCCGTCCAATAAATTCGAAAACTCATGTCGAAGAAATCTTACATTTTTCCTTCCAGTGAGATTCCCACCCAAAAAATACGGACCGATAACTCTTTTTCCGAGTATTCCACCTCAAACATTCAGTAACCAACGCTATTGGTGGTTCAGGCAACGAACAAAATAGTGGTTTTCTGTTGCATAATAATGCATGTTATTCATATTCAAAGTTCTATTTTTATTAAAAGTCACTTCATCAGAAAATAACACGAAATCGAAAAAATAATTTTCCTGATTGATCTTTTCTCAGCCCCGTCAGTGAAATTGAACACGTTCTTCAAAATCTCTTCCTCTTAACTCTTGCATCTATTGCATGTGGTAGGGATAAAATTTTCTTCCTCGTATCGTTAGAGACACGCCGCCGGTTTGTGAAAATTTTTATTCCCTGTCCATCAGGTCTCAGGTACTCACATGAGGATTTTCATTTGTTTCATTTCATTTTCATTTGATTTGTTTCAATACCCGAAAAACAAATTTGGGTATGTGAACGTAAGAAAATACATTTTTTGTGGTTACAACAATTACTAAAACTTGGTATAATTTGTACAATGTCAGTTTGTCGTATAGTATACCTTTAATGAGAAATGTAGTGAAATGTTGAAACATTTCATACAAATGGAAAATACGTTCCATTTGAAAAAAATTAATTGTGTCTGTTGGAAAATGAATGAAACTTGAACGGTTTTACCGAGCACCCTGTGTATTGTTTTTGTTGTATGTTGTTGTATGTTATTCAGATATAATCATAGTTATGTTGACTAACTATTCCTGAAAAATCTACTTAATTGCTGTAGACATGCGGGTGGTGAATTAAAAAAATATTGTCTGCAAAAATAGGTTTTTTTGGAATAACTTGGCAATGCCGCCATGGACAGTTGAAAACAAAAATTCATTAGAGAGCTAAAAAAATATCGAATTGAATAACTTAATCACATACTGGTTGGCCATATCGGCTGAATCACCGACGGAATCTTGTTGACACACCCTTTATATCACTCTTACGGTCGCGTGATATCAAGTGATATAGGCTGATACTGCATATGGTGGACATGCCGACATCAAATGCATACTGGTCTTAGGGGCTACGCGACAGGAACAGCACCTGAGATCAAGAACGTATATCACTCAACTATGATAAACTAAGATGTTGAAGACTGTGGCAGTTACCGACTCCAACTAACTCGACCTATGGAAAAAAAATTTCAGGTGATTTGATGAGCTGTTGAAAAAGACTCCATGCAGCGGATTACCCTGGTCCTATCCGAAGGAGTAACGCGATATCTGATATTAGTTGAAACATCTTCGTCATTTGACGACTGTTCAGTTGACCAGATTCGTAGAAGTTTGTGCCCTCGGAGAAAGTTTTTCACTCAGTCACCTCATGTCAATAACATTGTTCTACCCTGAGGTAAGTATACAATTCTCCGGCATCCAGATAGTGCAAGATACTTTCGTCTACTAGTTGCACATCCTATCCCTAACCCTCGCATTGCATCTTTTCATATGTACTATAGCACACGTGTCTAGCCCGATAACATAAATGTACCACCACCCTTGAGAATTAATGAGATCATCTTCTTCAGAGGTATAAAGTGTAAGGTCATCCATATAAAACAAATGAGTGACCTTATGCTTTCGGTTTTCGGGGACACGAACACATTTTCATAACATCTTTTAATAGAACTTTAGTTCTATTTGTAGTATATTGAACTCAGGGGAAACGTTTCAGCAAGATCATCAAGCAACATTGCTTCGTTAATGTCTTACACATCTGGTATATGTAGAATAGGGAGGGTGAGTGTAGACTCACAGCACTTAGGCAACATGTGACCCATTGTACAACCTCCCGAAGAGCAGTCCTGGTAGGTCATCGTCCATCCTGTCCTTTCCAGGAAGGTGAACAGGTCACTAGGTTCTTCATAGTGGCAGGTGTAGGCCAAGACTTGCCGAACACACACTCTCTTTGGCAACCTTGAGGTGTCTCACGGTGGCTTCCGCGAAGGTTTTGGAAAGTGCAGCGATATTACTGTCGTTGCTCAGCTTCTTCAACCTTCTTGGGGTTCCTTCCATGGAGGTGCACTAGTGAGGGAGCTTTCCTGCAGGAGCAGCCGGTTACTTGCCTTAATTCAAGGCGGAGCTCTTGGCGCTCGCCGCAGGAAGTGCCCTTCCTGTTAGAGGTGATCTGCTATGTCTAGCCTCATTCCAAGCGGTAGATTGGGGTGGACATTTCTGTTCATTCTCAGCCACCGCCTTAGATTAAGGTTAGCTTTTCTGTCCAGCCTCGAGATTGGTTTTTGTTTTTGTTGTTTCTGTTGTTTCATTCATGTGTTTTCCCACGAGTAGCAAGGGAAGAGTTGGTCACCTCTGGCAGAGCTCCGCATTACCACTGGTAGGATGATTACAATGAGGTTTCGCGCCCAGTTCCCCAAGGGGATCGTTCGTGAGCATATCACCCTGCGGTCATTCAGCTCTCGGCACGATTCCCCACACCTTAGCTTTGGTAGCTGGTCCACGGTGGCATGTTTTGCAAAGGCTTCTGGGGGGTTTTAGTTCCCCTTATTTCTGCTACTGACCAAGAGTCCGGCAACCCCATCCGTAGGGCCACATTGGCTTCCCGGACAGAGTCTCCAGTCCCCTGTCCGTTTTTATTTCTCTCATCTGGGGACGCGCCCGATAGGTAGTCTAACCCACGGGATGTCTTACACATATATTCCTGTCATTAAGTTCTGCAGTTTTCTCATTCTTTGTCTAACGATTTCTTCGTTAAGAAGTTTGCGGTGCTATTCTGCATCATCCTCAGGTATTCCAAACCCTTTTTTGGATTTTGACTTTTCTAAGAAATAAATACATCATTTTTTGTCGAATGGCAGAAATCTGTGTAGAATGAAACTGCTTCGAAATTTTGGTGATTTCGCCAAAACGTTTTCTTCTTAAATGTGATGACTGAATATCGAATGGTAAGGAATACTTTGATAGTAAAAAAAGAATATCTTCATCACTAATCATCATAGCTTGAAAGGAATATATGAATAAGGATCAAGGTACTAACTAAAATTTCAAAATCTATTCATGAGAGTCCGAATGAGGCATTTCATATGAATGAAGTTACATCAATGTATATTTGTGAATTTGATAAGAACTTTAGAATCTGAAAGTTACCCTTATATACCCATAAAATCACTTTTGTGGTAAATATATCAGACACAATAAGAATTTGTGTATTTATTATACAGACTAGCACAATATTCTAAGGACAACTTCTTGGCTTCGTGATACAAAATGGTCTATAATTCCAGCGATAGTGAATTGAAGAAGTCTTTACTTCGTTTTATATTCCCAACATAAAGAATTATTATTTTTTTCATCTATTAATATTTCCCCAGGTGAATTTCATTAATCAACTCGGAACGCCAGAGCTAACGGCTGATCAACACGCACACAATTATATCTCAGGGTCAACGGTCACTAACAAAAAAAATGTAGCAATAAAATGTAATTTCATAGGTCCAGCGAGGAAGCACGCATGCCGATATGATGGACACGCGCAAACCAAGAAATATTCCAATACACTTTGGCAATGACGACCATTGTCGGGGAGAAAGATGTAGGAGTGCTAACGCGACCTGAGACCTGGTCACCATGAAACCCATCACGTTCGAAAACCTCCGTCGGTTAGTTGGCGGAGGTCGAAAAAAGAAGGAGAAAGAGTCTTCATTCAAGAGAAGCGACTCTTTTAAGCGAATCTCCATACGGAAAAGCTACCTGGACCGCGGTAAGAAGAAGCACGTCGCGAAATTGGAGGTGGCTACCCAGACTGTCACGGAAGAGGAGGAATCGCTGGCGGAAACCAAGAAAGTCGATTCTTCCGTACAAGTAGACAAGCGCGAATTGAAAGCGACTTCGAACGATGTCGCTTCCAGGAATGAAGCAAAGTGCAATACCAACTACAAATTGGAACAGTCTAACAGCGGACCGGGACAGAGTGTAATTGCCTACGGGCAATGGTTGAGGGGGATCCGGAAAGAGGAAGCGCCTGCTCCGACCGCAATCAAGGGCTCGGAAAGGACTATCATCTACGTGCCTGCTTCGGATGAAGTCGAGCACAAGCCGGTTATTCGGCAACTGTCTTCCTCACCAGTGCCTAGAAAAAAGTCACCTATTCAGAGGCGAAAGTCAAAACCGGTAAGTCCCGTTCTACAGAGGAAGGAGAGCAACGACTCTGCCGTGGAGATGTTCCCCTGGGGCGACAGTACCGAAGTCAAAAAGTCCCCGTTGATCCGAAGACGGTCCAGACAGTCGCCTGCTCCTTTGATGCCAGACTCCGGATCAGAAGAGCTGTGCTCTTTATCGATCAGCTTGGGGAGGATATGGATGGACGCTCCGCAAGGTATGGCTCCCAGGAGTCTGGAACTCCCTAAGGCTAGTGGTCCACCGCCTCCTGCCCATCATTCCTTGGATAGCGCGCTGAAAGACTTACGGGATGATCCTTTAGTGCTTAACCGGTTGCAGAAACGTCCCACACCGCCCGTGGGCAGGACTTTATCTTCAACCAGCAATACCACCGCGTCCACTGGTCTTTTTTCTAGTAAAGACTCGGGGTTTTCATTTTCAATATCGGCCCCCAAGCTTAGCGACCTTCACGCTAATTTTGCGCCGTCGTCTTCCAAGGGGTTCTTCAGAAAAAAAAGACCGAAACCAAAGCTGTCGGTGAGCAGAGATGGCTATTTCAAACGCACCAGCGGGGCCTTCACCGCGGAAACCAAACAAGGATCTTTAAAACGCGGCAGTAGTCGAAAAAAGAAAGGCAAAAAGAAGAAAAGTCACAAGGGCGGTAGTATGACTAAAAGCGACCTTTATCAAGTAGTGGTCGGTAGGCCTCCAAGGTCTCTGCGCGCTCTGAAACTAGACCCGATGATATTCGTTCCTCCTGAAAAACGAAAATCGTGCGTTAACCGAAAATCATCCTTCAAATCGGGTTTGAGCGAGATCCGGGTGTTCAACCCTCTGGATAGCGCCATGTACACGACCAGGAGCTTAGAAAGCACTGACGAGGGTCTATACGAGAGTCTACCGGGAGAGTTAGATTACTTTTCGGACGAGCAACCAATGAGCGGTCGAATGTCGCGAATAAGTCTAAGAGACGACGAGTACGATTATTTCAGTTGTGTTACGCCGGTGTCGGAAAAGTCACTGCTCAGCGTTGTGGATAGTGATAACGGAAGTTCCGAAAGTGTGAATCCATATGTTCCTCCGGGTGTTTCTCCGGTGCCTAAAAGGCGGCCTGTTCGGCAGAAAAAGACAGGGCTGTCACACAAAAGAAGTATTACATATGTCGTTAAACCGACCATCATCAGAGCTCCATCGACTCTTCGCAGAACTCCGAAGAAAGGTGAGTGATTTGAAATTTTTCTTTTCGTTCACGATCGTCATCTTGTATCTAGTGTTAGTGAAACACATATTGTTTTTGACAAAATGGTAAAAAAATCCACTTTGTGAAATCAATTTTTTTTATTGAAATTAATGTGTTCCAAGTTTCTCATTATATTTGGTTATGAACGTTCGAAGTCGAAGTTCCGTTTCATTTAAATATGCCACTACCTTATATGCATATTACTGGAGTTTTTTTCCCACACCGAATCGTTATTTTTAACCCTCGACACGTGTATCGATCACCAAGTAATCTTCTTCAAGAGAAAAATAAAACGATTTGGTGTTGGGAAAAAACTCCAGTAATATTCATTCCTACACCAAAGGTTCCAAACTGTGCATCATAAGTACCTTATACGCAAACAAGAAATTATACCACAATTCAATAACCCAGAAATATCACAAACCATTTGCTTAACGAGTCATGTGTATATAATATTTTCATTTAAGTGGATTCACTACATCCTGGAGCAACCAGGCTCATATAAATGGTCTCTTACTTCAAGTTGCAAGAGCATTTTTCCCAAGCATTTTTCCCAAACATCGGAACTGAAATTCTTTTTTGAAGAAAATGCAGTTAAATGCCTTTCTCAAGAGAGCTTGTTGTGGACTTATTCTACTCCAGAATTTCACCTTTGATTTTGACTTTTTGCTCAGTACCATCAAGAAATTCGCCAAGGAATGTGTGGAATTATTTTGTTTTGGTATGTTGTTTTCCAAATCAGTAAAGAATGCGGAAATATATAGGTACTTGAAATTTTGTTAGAAATTGGTGGGCCACATGTCCCCATGGTTACTTTCAATTTCTTTGTCATTACCTTTGAACACTATCCCTGTCATTTCAGACTGACATTGTATGTCAACGGCGTCTATTAGCTTGACCCTTTCAATTTTATAATCTTTATTGAATCTTCATAATTCAGGTATCTTCCTGGCATAAAAGTGGTATTATTGAAAACAATAATTTCGAAGTGATCACAAGCAACTCTGTATGCCCATTTATTAATGAACTTATCAGTTTCGTACAACCAAAATCATCTATCCAAAGCGATTAGTTACACAAGTCTGCACAAAACATATTGAGAGCTGTTTTCTTTTTTTTTCACAATTTTTATGTTTTTGGGTGTGCTGAATCAGAGAATAACTTTCATTTTATCATAGGACGTCATGTTTTGTGACAATGTAGTAAGTACTAAAAGGAGTCCCAGTAAGACTCCTTTTAGTACATTTTCCTTTGTAGGAAGCATCTCGAAGGTCTGTCTGAGGCGTACAGCACTAGTCTGCCATCGTTTAATATCTTTGGTGAAATCGTTAACCTTGCTTGTAGTAAGAGTCTTTTTCACTACCAAATGACGTCTCTATGACGTCTTTGAAGGCAATCCATCCTTCTCTTTGGTTGGGGATCCGTTATGGTTGTGATGAACTGTGGATCAGCAATAAGCCGTCTAATGTCTGGTTCATCGAAAACACCTTCCTTAAATTTTTCCCCTGAGAGGCCTAGAAACTCTGATATCAAGTTTTTGAAGCAAATTCCATCTCGTAGAGGTGACTTTCCAAATTGCTTCATGAATCCCAGCATTATGTGAAGCGGTGGTAGGAAGAACAAAAGTGTCATGTAGGACGTTTTTTCGCCAACGTTAAGCTCACTAGGAGGCCAACACTTTTGGTTAATTTGTAGAGAATCAATTCCAGGTTCTTGTAGATTTCCTTGAGGTGTATGGAATGACCGAGAGTAATGGAGGCATAGAAATCGTCATTGTGAAACAGAATTGCTTTTAGGCTTTTAGTCATCTATGAGAATATGCCATTGTGCTGGGTCATGAGATATTAAATATTAATTAAACCTTCAATGTTGGTGCAATAAACCAACTCGTCCTCTTGAGCAAATTAGTGCACAGGGCGTACTTTATTCTGAATGTACTGATAGTTATAGTATGCATACATTTTGAAACAGTAATAAAAAATAAAATTGTACCTATTTATTTATGACTTCATGTTAGCCCAAAAAACCTACACAGTAGGTTGGATAGACTGACGCCTATCAGAAAACAACTACTTCCCTGGCTAATGCCGCGAAGGGCGTTGGATTAAATCCGATTATATCCGCCCCTTTTTATGATACAATTTTGCATTTTGGAAACAACCTTAAGTTCTGAAATTTCTTGAGAATTTTTTTAGGACACCTGCATAGATAGAAATCAGTTGAAAACATCCAGACAGCTTTTTTGTTGCAGACGTCTGGGTCACAAGATCCTTTTTTTGGAACTTCTGTCCAAGGGCACCGAAAATTATGATGCAGGGCTCATTCAATTCAGAATGACCTCTAGCAACTTTTTAAAATATTGTAATGAATCTGAAGCCGGCCCTGACCGATTGCCCCTGCGATCAAAGGTATGACCGCGCATAAAACGGTCTGACACGCCGGGAATATTCTAGGCAG
>WOGP01008905.1:0-10983 GCA_015342065.1 Leptinotarsa undecemlineata | reverse complement strand
CGGGAACAGCAGAGTATGTTTGGACTCATCAACATAACATCAAGTGGTCCCAAGCTGAGATCATCCACAGGGAGGAACACTGGTTTAAGAGGAAGTTCAAAAAAGTTACATATATGTCGTCTAACGACGCATTCAGCTAAGCTAGCAAAGAGAAACGCAACATATAGAAACCTTTAATCAAGCGGAAAAACAGCCAACTCCCATGAAATCGGTGAAGCGGAGAGAGGAAAAGATGGGTGTAAGAATTCGATAATACTGAAAAGTACTGAACATGAATACAAGAAAGAAACACTCAGCCTTTGAAGTTTCTCAAGAGTGTTCTGAAAATATAAAATAGCTGTAATGTAAATTTCAACCCGCGCAATATATTCAAATACCCGCCCCATTATGAGTTTTCAACCCGTCTGTATAGCAGATATTTTGGTCAAAATCTTAGAATCCAAATCAATCAACACTTTTTTTAGACAATGAAAGTCCGAAACTATAAAATTCACCCAAAAATATTCTCAACCACAATCAAACTAATCTCTGAGATATTTTTGAAAATATCCCAAATTAAAATTGAAATTTGCCAATAAATAATATTTAGAATCTTCTGACGTACCTAAAGTGTTTCATATTTATTTCAGGACAAACTAAAAAAAATTACTGTTTTTGGAGCAGGCCTCCTGGTAGGAACAGCTTTAACTGTGATAATCCCTGAAGGTGTGAGGTCACTGATACCTGAAGAGTCTCATCAACATGCTCATAACGAGTCTGAAACACTTGAGCACAAAGACCCGTTATCTGTGATAGGAATTAGCTTAGTACTGGGGTTCATATTCATGCTTCTGGTGGACCAGGTACGTGAAACAGCATATCGAGTTTAAGTATGCTATATAAAATTGTATGGCAATATTGGAATTTTACAAAATTTCAATGAATACCTAGGACCAACTAGTAAAACGACTTCTCCACCATTTTGTAAACGAATCTCTTGCGCTATGTAAGGAATGCTCATCTGTTTAAATAAAAATAGGATGGTAATATTCCCTGGGAATATTGTATATTGCAATGTCCCCTTTGGATTCTTAGTACTGCGACCTATAAGGGATTCTGTACATGAATCCTAATCTGGGAATATCGTAGATTGTAATGAGTCACAAGCCCCTTTGGATTCTTAGTACTGCGACATATAAGGGCTTTCCTACATGAATCATAATCTGATGAATCTCTGGCTTGCAGAGACTTCTGATGAAATCAATCTGTTTCCAGGAAGGCACTTCCTTGGTATCATAATAGTGATCTCTTCAAAAGAGATTTGAGCATTTTGCAATAATGTGATGTATTAATTCCATTTTTATGTGAAATGTCATTTATAGTCATGTTAACTAGTCCTATGTCGAATTTCTGTCAATGCCAATTTCTGAGATATTGAAATTCCTAATAAAAACAAAATTCTACAAATGAAATTTTGTATTCTATTTTTCAAGACATCTAACTTTTTTAGATTTCACAAAGCAGAAATGAAAACCTCAACCCATCTGAAAGAAACGTCACTGCGACGATAGGTTTGGTAGTTCATGCAGCAGCCGATGGTATAGCGTTAGGTGCTGCTGCAACAACTAGTCATGCGGATGTTGAAATAATAGTTTTTTTGGCTATTATGCTTCACAAAGCTCCAGCTGCTTTTGGTTTGGTAACATTTCTTTTACATGAAGGCATAGATAGGTAAATATTCTGTGATTTTTAACAACTTTCTGTTATTTGTGATGCAGTTTGGAACCTTTGATGTAGTAATGAATTATTACTGGAGTTTTTTCCCAACACATAATCTTTATTTTAACACCTCGACACGTGTTTCGATCACCAAGTGATCATTTTCAAGATGAAGATTAATCTTCCTCTTGAAGATGATCACATGGTGATCAAAACACATTTTGAGGTGTTGAAATAACGATTTAGTGTTGGGAAAAAACTCCAGTTATATTCATTAACATTCTGTTATGTTTACACTATATTTGGATAAGTTGAAATGTAGATGATGAAATAATAATTTTAATAAAAACCTAGCCTCAAATGTTATTTGATCCATATTTCACAGTAACTATTTTCAATTGATTCATTTTTGAACGTTTCATTTTGAGAAATTGTAGTAAAAATATCGGTACCATTGTGAAGAACTCTCTAATACTGAAAAACAAATGTTAGTTTTGATTCACGTTTCTATTTGAATTTTTTGTGATGCAAGACAAGAATGATTTGAATGTTTGAATTAATTGATGTATTTGTATTTCATTCCTTTTCAGGCAAAGAATAAGAAAACATTTGTTAATATTTTCCCTCTCTGCACCCATTTTGACTTGCTTAACTTATTTTGGAATTGGACAGAAGCAAAAGGAAACACTCAATTCTATGAATGCAACAGGTAACAATCATTGGTTGATAAAAAACAAATGTTTCGGTAAATTTTATTTATTTTATTCGTTATACAAAATAATACTATTATAATTTAAATTGAAAAGGGTATATTTTTAGGATAGATCACTTTTTGGGAAAGAAAGGTTTAAACTTTCTACTTTCAAAACCTTTCTTTCCCAAAAATTAATCTCTCCTTAAAATATGTCTCTTTCAATTTAAACAAGATTCCTATGGCTGGGACTGAACCAAATAAGCAAATTAATGTCATTACGAGCTGTCATCTATGACATGAGTAAATTTAACTAATTCGTGACATAAGATCGTAATTTCTTGAGTGGATTGAGTGCTTTATCTTGTAATGTTATCCAGATGGGAGCTGAAGAGGCAATAAGGCAAGTGTCTCATTCCGAAAGTCGATGTCCGCCATTGAGGATGACACTTCCATGTAAGTGACATGCCTGAAAAAGCCATTGTATGGCGAAACACGTGTTGCGTTTTTGTAAAATTATTTTGTTTGAATCTCACAATGAAGTGTTTTTTTGAATACGTCAAATATTACCTCTTTCATATGATCTTGACCTTGAAGCACTAGTTAAAGTATATTATGCGAATTTTTACTCCGCTGAGACTAAGGATAATCATCTGGTGTCATGGGTCGAATAAAGTTTTCTTATGTCGAAAAAAATTATCAGAATAATTTTGAATATGAACATATTGCAAGAGATTCCTGCAGAGGAGTCTTTAAAATCAACAAACTACTTAGTGTGTTAGCAATCTATATCTATGAATCAATCAAATTTATCATCAATCATCCAGGTCATTTCGACATAAATCGCAAAACGCATACTTATGAGATAAGACGAAAAAAACACTTCTCATATCCCATCCATGCAAAATCCCTGTATGAAAGTAGCACTATCTATACTGGAATGAAATTTTATGATAATCTTCTGAAAAACATAAAAAATATTGTCGTTGCTAACAGATTTCTGAAATCTGTAATAGAATTCTTATATAATCTAGAGCCCTACAATACTAATGAATATTTTCTGGCCTGTAGAAATTTATGAACCAAATTTTATTCAAAATTGCGCTATGTATTTATAGAAATTATCTCTACTTCCAATAATTATGCACAGTATGACGCACGTTTTAAAATGTTTGTAATCGTGTTTGAAACTTGAAGCTATTCATTTTGAATGTTTCACTTTTAGATTCAATATGTACACATATTTGATTTTTTAACATTTTCTTTTTGACGTATTTCTCAGACAAAAATATTCAGCCATTCCTGTGAATGATTATAAAATACTCTGTTGAAATAAATGTATCTACCTATCTAGATAAAATGGATGAGTATATGAAAAAATAAAATATAAATAATATATACTAAGAATAAAACCATATGTAAAATAAAATCATAGCAGAGTTTCACTGTAAAATTCCTCAAAATTGTAGAATGCTTTTTTGAGTACAGCTTCTTTCATTATTTTTCTGAATTAGTAATGAATTCTGTCAGAAACTTTTCTCATATATATTTTTTTCAATTTCTGTTCACAGATTCCGAAATATTGTTATACTTACGGGGGAACCCATCATGGTGTACGTTTTACCGCTGCCCGTCTGTCCATAAGCGAATACGCAGGCATTGTAGCCTTCGAAAGCACAGTCTATAACTTCAGCACCCAAATCATTGTACACTTGTTCTTGAGATGCGAAATTCCCGCTACAGTCATCGTGGGACCAGTAGGAATAGTCGAAAGTGAATTCTTTGTGTCTGATATTCTCGTCCCTGGCGTGTGCCTAGAAGAAATTAACAGAATATGATAGAACAGACTATAATACTTTATTGATGCCTCACATTCTTGTGCTTGAATAATTGGTGAACAGAATTTGTACAAATAAACAATATATAGTTTACAATTACCAAAATACACACGTGTACCGGATGTTTCCCAACTACAGTACGAAACTGTGGTTGAGAAATAATTATAAAATATAAATATCTTTACAACGATTTGGTTGAAATTTGTTACAGTTTTTGAAATTATAATACGCTTATTTATCCCTAACTATATTGAAATGATAAGGTCCAGTGGAATCTCACTGGGCACCACAGCCAAAAATATTGGGGAAAAAAAAGTACGCCACTGACTTATTGTATTTTCAATTATTGAACTAAAAACACAACTTCTTTTTATGGCTTGTGTTTACTTCATATCTAGCTTTGTTTTCCAGAAAAAAAATTGCATATCGTTCTTTGGAGACCAGCTGACAGTGATAGTGCTGTAATATCAGTGAAAGTCTGGAGTTGTCAATTAGCAGTGATTCCATCTTAAATGATTTTACTACCGCTGAAATGGCTGACATGCACTTTACTTATGGATTGACAAAAGGAGTTGCGGAAGAGGCACGAAGAATTTATCAGGACAGATATCTTCACAAAACAATTCTATGTGCTAAAACATTTAGAACGGTGCATCCAAAATCATGTGAAACTGAGTTTTAAAAAAATCCAGGTGGTGGAAGATTAGAAACTGTAACAACGCCTGAAATAGAAAAAGCTATACTTGATGGGGTAGAAGATCCTCAAAAAGTACTAGGAAGATTGCACAGCAGCTGAAAGTCAACCCGAAAACCGTATGGGCAGTTCTCAAAAGAAACTGCCTATACCCCTATCACATACAGCGGTTCCAAGCTCCACTGCCTCTACTGTTTTGCAGTTGGTTGATTCATAGGATGGCACACAATATTTTTTTATAAAATATTTCATTTAGGGACGAAGCAAATTTTTCACGAGATGCGACAACCATTTTTGGGCCAACAAAAATCCCCACGTTACAAGAGAAAGTCATTTTCAGCAACAATTTTCGCTGAACGTTTGGGTAGGAAAGATTGGCGACCACCTAACTGTTCCATTCTACCAGCAAGACGGGGCTCCAGCTTATTCAGCATCTCGACATCACCTACCCTAATCGCTGGATTGGACGTGCAGGACCAGAATCGGCCAGCTCGCGGTCCTGATATGAATCCCCTAGATTTCTATTTATGGGATCATTTGAAGGCTCATGTTTATGAAACTCCTGTAGTAGATGTGAATGACTTGAGGCATCGAATAATTGACAGTTGCAATGCCATAAGGAATACACTAAGCAGATCTGTAGATCTACTAGATCTACTGATCTAAGTAGATCAAGAAATACTACATTTACTAGTGTATTCTCTTTTAGATTTTTTTTACAATCGTCAACGACACACTGAAATGCTGTTTCATGACTATGTTTATTATTAAGACCAGATTGAACACAACAACATCAAACAAGCTAATATTGTTAGAGTATAAAATGATTGTAAATCAGAAATACTTTATTGTTCATTCATTTATTCATTAACGGAAAACCCATTTGGCAAATTTCATTTACAATTTTCCATAAAGACAATCAGGCTAAAACTGAAAAATATTTATACAATTCTAACAAATTCAAACTTGCAGTATTTTTGTAATGAACCTTTCTAATTTGCAAGTCCTGGTATTTTGTTCACAGGAGCATGAAAGGATTGATTAGTATGACACAAGATCACCCGACTCACTGGGATGATTCTGCAACCACGTTAGGAATCACACGTTAAAAGGTAAGACCTCGTTAATCTTTAGCTTGCACAAATTTCTCAACTTCTGAGAGTTGTCGTTCGTATGGGGGCGACAGCTGATTAACGAAAAAACACATTTTAAACAGATTTTTGAACAAACAATATTTATATATATTTTGATTGAATTGCTAGTCATTGCAAAATTTTACCTTGGAATTCAGGATACCAGTGGTCTTGTCCGTCATCTGGATGATGAGTTGAGCGTTCATTTCGATTTCCCTTCGGAAAAAAATTGCTGTTATTAAAAGTACGGTTCATTGTACCATTTGTGCTCTCAACCATTAAATTTACCTTTTGCTGAAGGGTCGCACCCTCACCGCTACTTTAACCGAAGACATTTTCCGGTTACTCGAGGCTGCACAGATTAACGAATGAAAGACATTGCGAAGAAAAAAAGAAAATAATTTTGGACTTCGAACGAGACTTTGTTTTTGTTTTCATTCACGTACTCTACCACTCACTGTTTGCAATCGACTGATATTGAAATAAAACAGCTGACGGGTGGCATATGAAATAAAAATTTTTGTGTGTGTCATAGGCACTCGAGGCAAATAGTCAGTCGCGTGCACCGACATAACCTATAAGATTATTCGATGGTCGCATGTGTAGATACCGTTTCTTGGGATTTTTTGGATTCAATGAAAGTTGGAAACTCAAAATTAGATTAGATGCCAGTATCATGATGACGAGAGAGAAAAACCTAGGCGTACACAATGTTTCTAGGTTATACGTTCGACTATTCTGCAAATCCGTGTGTTTTGAGCCTCTGTTTCGAAATAGGTAAACCAATTTTTATAGGTTTTATCTTAGTGAACATTTTTGGATTTCAAAGAAGTGATTCGTGTTTGTGAAGTTCGTGCTTATTCTTCTTTGGCATGTTTTCGGAGCAGTAGCTTACATGCAACAACACCAACTGTTTTTTTATATTCTGTTATGAATTTGAGCAGCAAATGAATCAACTTAATTTCACATTGTAGTCTCTATATTTCCACTTAACAGATTCCACTTCATGTAGAACAGCTATATCCATAACTTTCAATTCACAGGTTCTAATAAAAACTAAAAAAAATTGGTAAGGATTATATCATGAATAAATAAAAATATTTCCATACGTGACTCAGCCTCTTATGTGAGCACCAAACTCTTACGAATGTTCGAAATAGATGAACACTTCAATCTAGAAGACCACTATTATAATATTCATGCAGTTATTGTTTACTGTGGTTCTGGCGTTGAATTTGGTCATTATTACGCCTTGGTAAAGACGAAACGGACTGCCTTTAGTTTGACGATAGTCGTGTCATGAAATGTTCTGGCGATGTATTAAATTTATTGGAGCCTCTGGAGACACCCTACATTTTGTTTTATAACAGAGAAGACATTAGCAGATCAAGATCTTCAGTAGATGATGTAGTGCTGCAGGTTTTTCCGCGTTTTCCTGCAGCTAAAAAAGCAAATGCACAACTGAACTCAATGAAGTCGCCGAGGAGCACCAATTAATTTATATTGTTGTTTTATAATTTAATTATTTGTATTTTGGAAGTGTTGATAAATTCTGTATCAATAGAATTCTCTCAACTGTAGTGTTCACCACAAAAACGCATGTCATTCTGAATGTAATTTTTCTTTGTTACTTCAGGATCTTCAATAAAACGATACAGTTTTCAGGACACCTTTATCACAGTGGCTCAGGAAATTATGTATCCACAAGCCATTATGAAGAACTTACTTATTCATTTGTATGAGATAAACTATCAATTGATAAACTAAATAGTCAATAGAAGGTAGAGACGGAAACTCATGCGCAGAATAATTCTATATTTCATCTATTTGAAGGTCGAGTTAGGTCGACTAGCTGCACTAGCAAAAGCCATTGTAATCAGAGAGAGAAGAAAAGTAATTACATAACCTAACGTTTCGGAATTTAAACGTTGACAAAAATTCTGAGTATTATGGTATTTGCAGATTGTGAAAGTATTGCGACAAAAAAATTAGAATGTTGCTCAAGGTTGACTTTGAAAAGCTGTTATGTCTTGAGAAGCTAGTCATTTCCGTTATTTAGAATCATTCACGACACAATGGGGGCTAGCAAGGTAATTTTCATTTTTTGAGAGTCTACTGAGCCTACAAATTTTTATAAGCAGTATCTGGTCCATTTCTAAGTTCGTTAGATATTATAATAAGACCATTTGAATTTTTCCTCAGGCTATAGAAGCATAATTGATCTAACAAGTGGAATAGAGACATATGTTGGAAGATTTTTGTCTAAAACATTAAATGATAACTGTGTGGCAATAGTTTTTAGTTTTCGTAGAAAAAAGTTCAGAGTATCCTCTATTTCTACAGTTTTAAACATGTCACTGGGACTTATTGAGGCATTGGGGTTTTCTGCTAAACCCACTATGGACAGGACAGTCAAATGCTCAGCCTATATTAAACTTCTATTGAGTGGAGACTGAATATGAAATTTTATTTTTAAAAGCTCAGAAGAATTCAATCCATTACTGGTATTTCAGAAACAGTCTTTATGTTCCCAAAAGCAAATCTCAATTGGAATTCTACAAAAGTTATTGTTCAGGATTATCTAGGAAAATTGTGAACTGTCAGTAACTTTATGAAAAAGGACTGCTAATGTTCAAGTTTTCAAGAAATGAAGTGAGTTCAAAGTATACAATAAGTAAATGAATATTTAAACCTTAAGAAGTTATTGCATTTGCAAGTATTTAAGTAAGTACTATTATAAAATAAATTTGAATAAATGGATTAACCAATAAAGATTAGGACAGTTAGGATAATAAAAACAGGTATTGGTTACATATATTTTACTTCCATAAGGTTTTGGAAGATTAGTATTGGAGTTTTGAAAATCCATTGTTTTACCATCTTTTCCCTAGAATATTAAGATTTGATTTTTGATTTGGTAATTTTTCATAAATAAATGATGTGATTTTACTTTGAATATTTTATTTTTAGTGGTAATTTTATTTAAATTATAGTGTATTAAAACAAAACAATTCCTTAATCCATTTTTCACATTCTTTAAATAATTTATTAGAGAAATATCTAACATTTTTATTGTATATGATTGAACATATTTCTAAATTCTTCAAGCTATTTTGATCAATTTCTCCCCAATCAGTTTAGATTGGACTTGAAAAAATAAATCATCTCCATATATATTTTGCTTTAATTTTTTTGTAAAAATTCAATTCTGATAATTGAGGACATCATTTTTTGATTGAACTATTAATTCAATAATTCCATTTGAATGTTTTGTCTATCATGATGCCTAAATGTTTGGTATGATCTCTTTCTTCAATTTCTAAATCAGTTACTTCGACAAGGCCAAGATTTCGATAAGATAAAAGAAAGATGCGATTTCTCATAATTTGACAGGTAACAAATTATTATTAAACCAATTTGTTACATTTTCAATATCAACTTAAATGATATTCTTGGGAGATTTCCATGTTTTTGATTAATAAACTACAACAGTGTCACCTGCAAAGCTATGTATAAAACCACTAGTTTTGAATAAGAAATACGTTGAACAATACGGGCCCTAAAACTTGTCCATAATAGTCTAAAACTCCATAATAGTCCTGAAAAGTATAAGACTTTTCGAAAGTAAAAATAATTCTTTAGTCAAGCTCAAGGACTCAATAGAAATCACATAAATGATAGCCATAACTGTAGTATTAGTAGCAACAAATCTTGTGTAACTTCCGTTCATAGTAATTATCTGAATGTTGTTAATGTTAAGTCCCCAACCCTGGGTACAAAAATTAATAATGTTAAGAAAAATGAATTTACAGCGTCCGACAGTAATGATCTGAACCTTCTCTCATTTTGTCACCAAAACATTCTGTGCATAAGTAATGAGATTGTAATGTTGAATTATATATTTGCTGATGAACAGAAATGTGACATTCTATTGCTAACAAAACACTCGCAGACTGAGATTCATCTTGATGTGCTAAAGCTGAAAGATTTTAGTGTATGTCCTTTCTTTTGTAGAAAGAATTCAATACATGGTGGTGTTGCTATTTTTAAACGTGATAATCTCAAAAAAGAGAATATCTGTCATTATGATGTGAATAACTTTTGTGTGAGAAATCAAAGCAGGTGTTCCTCAAGCTTCCGTCCTAGAACTCATCTTGTTTGTATTGTATATTAATGATATAAGACAACTGGATCTAACTGCTAGCATCACATTATTTGCAGACGACACAACGTTGCTGTGGCAGGGAAAAGATCCTACAAAACTAGCTCAAGATGCCACTGTATACATGGAAAAAATTAAGAGCTGGTGCGACTCAAATAAGCTTACTTTAAACTTTGATAAAACCCATCTCCTCACCTTCAAATATGAACTCCCACCTCTTAGTTTGAATAACAACATTCTCGAGATAAAATTGTCCTCCAAATTCTTAGGACTTCACATTGCTTGAATTTGAGCATCATATTATCAAGTTGAATAAAAAACTTGCATTTGGCTGCTTTGTAGTGAAGTCAGTTTCGAAGGAACTGGGTAGAACCTCTGCAAGATCTGCGTACTTTGCCTTTGTTGGTGCACATATAAGATATGGTATTGCCTTCTTGGGAGTATGCAGCAAAAGCATGCTGCAGATTGTTTTCGTTTTACAGAAGCAAGCTGTCCGATATGTGTGCGGGGCAAAGTTCCAAGGTCACTGCAAACCATTATTCATTGAACAACGAATTCTGACAGTAATATCTCTATTCATTCTTGAAACAATAAGTATAAATCATAAAAATATATCTGCTCGTGATGATATAAACGAGCCACACTATAATACACGTCAAGCTAACTTGATCACAACAACAATGGTGAAGGACTCATTGATATACAATGGAATAAAGATGTACAACAAAATTCCCATATACCTGAAGAGTTATTCTTTGAATATTTTC
>WOGP01008904.1:0-10983 GCA_015342065.1 Leptinotarsa undecemlineata | reverse complement strand
GAAAGGTTAATGCAGTCAAGCTGCTGGAAAATAATTCAATTAAAATCAAAAGATAACTAAATAAGTACCATTCTGATCATTCTCATATTGATTTCAATTCAAGAACCACCAGTAGACAGTTGTTTCAGCCTATTGGGCATCGTCAGTACCGGGCAGGCGGTCCCCTATTGAAGACAAAATGTGAAAAACCAAGAAAAATAAGTACTTAATAGAAGTAACTGCATAAACGCAAGCAAGACATAAGTGGAACCACCTATTGGTGTTACACCCAAGTCAACTGGCCAAGTTTTTATGTCAGTGTTGGTGGTTTCACCAATCAACCGACAACTGCGGTGGCAGAAATTTGGGAAGCTAAACTGGACTGTCATCTGAGTGGAAAGTAACTGGTGAACCTCGTCCAAAGCTCCCGAAAGCACAACAATCGTCTGGAAAGGTTATGGCTTCGGTATTTTGGGATGTGCGTGGTGTATTATTCACCGACTATCTTGAGAAGGGAGAATTGCATGAAATTGGCTTCGAATTGTTCATAATCAGACACCATATTCGCCAAATTTGGCTACCAGCTACTACTGGCTGTTTACAGAACTCAAAAAAATGCTCACCGTTAACCGGCTTTGCTGGAATGCAGAGGTTATTGCTGAAACTGAGACCTATTTTGAGGCAAAATATTAATCTTTCTCCAAAAATGGTATTGAAACGAGATGGTAATGGATAAAGCCCATTTTTAACAAAAATGAAGACGTTACCTTTTTTAGGCCCGGGACTTTTCAACCTAGGTGTTGTATGAGAATAAATTCTCTAACTGAAACACAGTTTGCATTTTTGACTACAGACTCTATTGCAAACTAAAAAAATGTGACCTAACGGACGGATGTATATAATACGACAGACTCAATCAATCAAGTGATAGATATAGTATTAATTTTCAATAGATTTTAATAACATGACAAGTTGATTACTGGTGGTCGTTCAGTGTGCATATATATGATTTCATTGTACTGGTTTGTAGTCTCTTATGAAATAATAACTCTTTCACGATAGGCTCTGACGTTTCCTAGACATGCATACATTAGCATGTAAATTTTTCTCGAACAAAAAATTTCTACATACTGATACATTCGTGCTATTATCATGATAGCGATATCGAAGGTAAATTACTATCATTAAAACTACAAGATAGTCAATCTTGCAGAGTTGATAACTGGTGAATGTGAAGTAATTAGAAGAAATCAACCAGATGTCAATTTTGCATCAGTCGGTTCTCATCGTATTATGTTGATTCGTTGACACATCAATTAGGTGCGAGTTTAGAAAAAGCGGAATACATTTTTGATAAGATAACTGAATATACTCTTATTTGAGTATTTGGATTGGAAACGATATGAATTTCTAAAAATTTCAAACACCTGGGTTGACGATATGCAAATTTTGTTAACTTCTGATTTGATGAAACTCAATGGGTCCTTGAAGATTTATCAACCTGAAGTTGAGAACTGTTGGAAGAATTTTCGTTCGAATTAGGAAAATAAGAAATATTCATTAGCGAAATGTCGTATCTCCCTTTAACAGTGACAAATCCAGAAAAAACGCTTTGCCAAAAACGATTTTTAAGGACTACTGAAATAGCTATCAAAACTATAGTGCATTTCTTAATGTACCCCCCCCTTTTATTTTTTGAACGGGTCAACTCAAAAAATTGAAATTTGGGATAATGAAATTAAAGCATGAATACTTTATTTTGAAGTGAAATTGATAGATTCAATTTAAATGGAAAGGCGGGTTTTGGACACATCATTTAGAAGCTCCTCACGAATACTTCACAATCCTAGAAAATGAAGTCAATATATTCACCTACTACAAAATGGCCAAACATTTGATAATTTTCTGAAGACAAACATATTAATATCGATATTTCTAGAAATACTTGTTTTTATCTGCCATATGGCAACTTCAACAACTTGATAAGGTTTGTTAAGCTATTTTTTGTTTATAAAAACGACAAAAAATTTCAGAACAATAATGAACATCACTGTTCCGAATCATCCTGTCTGTAGAAAATATTTGAGGGAACTTGTATCCAAATTCACAACTACCGATAGTGTACATAACAAAAAGCGGTCACATACCCAATATCCAGGAAAAATTAACGTTTTCGCAGGAATACTGGGAAGCCATATTGTAGGATCCCTATTCATTGATCAAAATTTAACAGGGGAACTGTATTTGAATATGCTGGAAACTACTATTGACCCTATCCTCACTGAAATGGTCGAAGCGAATCCTAACTAATTGGATATTACCATTACCGGTCGTTGGATTGGCCGTCGAGGTCCTACAGAATGACCAGACCGCTCACCAGATTTGACAATTTTGAACTTTTATATGGGGCTACTTGAATCAAAAAGTGTACGAAACTGAGCCTGCTTCAATATTGGATATACGGCAGAGAATAATAAATATTTGTAGAGATATTGACGTTACTGTGTTCGAAAATGTTGGGCGTGAATCGGATAGGCCGTTTATATTCAAGAAGTTCAAGGCAACCATTTCGAGCATCTTCTGAACTGACCTCAAGCTTATTATCTCATATTATGTGTAGTTAAATGTCAATATATTCAGGCAATTATTGAAAGTTCCGCCATTTTATAGTAGTTGAAGATATTCACATTATATTCTAGGGTTGTGAAGCATTTGTCAGGAGCTTCAAAAAAATGTGTCACAAGATCCCCTTTCCATTTAATTTTTTTTCCAGATGGAGCCCAGTCGCCATCTTGAAAGTTTCATCTGTCAATTTTAATTGAAAATAAAGTATTCATACATTAATTTCATTACCCCAAATTTCAATGTTTTGAGTTGACCCGTTCAAAAAATAAAAGGGGGGGCATTAAAGATAAGCACTATATGCCAGCCATATACTGCGCTGTTAAATCTGTATTGTGGTGTTGTTACAAATATTTGCTTGCAAACTTTGAGTGTCGATATCTTTTTTGAGCATGGCTCCCCTGGACCAGGTAGGTAAGTACTATGGAAGTTTGGCCTAGTTCGTAAATATGTAGTAACTTAGACTTAAGTGACTTTTCACCATTGGGATTCCTTAGCAGGTATATCGGATTATTAGGGTCATTTCATGTTCTTTTGCCCTTCAAATAGTTGGATATTCAGCAATTATTGTAAAATCCTCTAAATAATTTAGACCGAGTTTGTGGTCAGAATTTGGAACAAAAAGAAATTCGCCTCTTCCAGATTTCATATCTCAATCTGGGATACAGTAAATTTATCGATCTACGTGTTTGAAATCACCTACAACATGGAATCTTCAGACAGGCTAATGAAAAACAATATTTTTTCAATCCATTAAGAATTACGAGGTAGTTTTCCATCTTTCACAGAATATCTCTCATAATTGTTTCAAAAAGAAATTATACCCTTACAAAATTCGAAAGGTAAAGTCTACATAATATTTGAATCGGTATTTTGTGAAACCCCATAATATTATATTGGGAAACTAAAAGAACTATCTCAAATTGTTTGTGTATGTGTAAAAAACACGCTTTTAAAGAACATCGAAATAAAAAGTTAAAAGTGTTTTTTAAATAATGTTAACGAATTTCTTTCTTTTTATTAAATTTTGTAAGTCCGGCAACAACGCCAACGACAGTGTGTTTGCTAGGGCTGCTAGGATGCTAGGGCGACGTAACAGAATTAATTTGAATGTCGAGTGTAATACAGTGTAGTTTAGTTATTCATTCGTTTTATTCCATCAAAATTCTCAATTAAATCAGCTCAGATTATACAGTCCACTCTATTGAAGAGTACATCACAAGTACAGAAATCCTTCAAATAAGTTTAAAACAATAACAAACAAAAAATATTAGTATTATTGCGAAAAAAGCGAGTTCAATTCATGAGTTTTTCAAATTAACGTCGACGAGTATTCAAATTGATATTTCAAATGTGGGGTTTTAATTTTTAAAGGGATTTGTTTTTAATTCACATATTGGCAACAGCGCCTACATCAAGTTGAAATAATTTATACGTACCTAGATATTCTACTTTGAAAAAGGAAAATTATCTTTATAAATCAACAATTAAGGCAAAATATAAATTATAGTTCAATACCCCCTCCACAAGCCACATAAACAACAGTTGTTTGGTTATTTATTTATATAGAGGAATATAGGATAGGTAAACAAAATGTCATATGTCACAGAATGTCTCAGAACATAAAAACAGAACAGCATGCTTCTGAAATATGTCATCTTTGTTGTCTCATTCAGGTAACAGATTCATTGTCCTTTATTAGCTATAACCGATGTTGCCAAATGGTGAAATAGAAACGAATCCCTTTAAACGTTGAATGCATTATTTCATTCCTCTTTTTTAAGTGTTAAAATATTTTTTTAAAGAAAATGTTTAAAATACGTTTTTTTAGAGCTCTTTTATGAAAACTACTTGATTTTCGTCAGGAGAAACATTCCCCATTATGAAAAACCTTTCCAATCCTTATATTTCGTTACATTTCATCCCCTTCACCTTGAATCGATTTCAACTCATTTTTCCTGTAAACGAACAAAATATTATCTATATTCTCTCTGATAATGTTTATGCTGTTATAACTTTTTTCTTCTTGGGGTTCTAATAGGTTTTGGTTCTGGTTCTGCACCAGTCTACAACATCCAACAATCTATTAACAATTACCATATTTCGTAGGATCAGTCCATTCAGACAATTTGAATCTTCCCCTGATAACTCAGCAGTCTTGTAGTACCAACCAAAGTGGCTCTTGCTCCCCTGTATCGGAAAACAACAATACTTTCAACCAAAGACTGCGCGTGCAACTGGACAGAGAAAAAAATATACAGACCAGAGGAAAAGTCAGCAATGAAGCTTTGGTACATAGCAGAAGAGGGAGATTTATAGTTCTTGGATCCTCTGGTGAATGCCTGCCGGTCACCAGGTTGCCTCTGGAAGACGAAGAGAGCCTTTATTCCAGCTGCGGGTCATCGGAAGGAGAGTTTGTTAGTGCCAAAACTAGTCTGGATGATGGTAAGTAAGATTGAGCTCACCGTTTATTTTGGCGTTGAAATTAACGATACGTTAATATATAACATTTTTTATTTATTTTTATGGTGGTTTATTTGTCTCTAACATATGTTCACAGTTCCAGCTGTTTAGCTTGTTTAGTTTATTGGTGAGAGGCATAAAAGTTACCTGTGTTTTGCGTGTTTGGTGATTTTCGGCTCTCGAAAAAATTTGATCAAAGAAATTCAATTGAATTTTGTGTAAAAATGGAATTTAGTGCTCAAAAATACTTGAAATGTTGACAGTGGCATACGGTGATTGTACTCTGAAATGTTTGCAAGTAGTACAAACTTTTCGCAAAAGGTCCTGGAGGTCCCAGCGTCCTGGACGCCCCAGCACATCAATAACTGATGAAAATGTTGACAAAATTGTTATGGAAAATCGTTGAATCACTATTGACTTATGCCATGCAATTTTTTTCGTAAATTTTGGGAATGAACTGTGTGGCAGTGAAATTCGTTTCAAAATTGAATTTTGCCGAAAAAACCATAGTATGAGCATCGCTCAGGAATTGTTGAATGGCGTCATCGGCGATGCAGATTTTCTTTAAAAGGACATAACTGATGACGACTCATGGGTATATGATTATGACGTCGAAACCAATCGTCTCATTGGAAGAGCCTAGAAGAGCCAAGACCAAAAAAGCACGCCAGGTTCGATCAAATGTCAAGACACAGAAACAGCGGCATTTTATATTATTAGCAATGAGAAGAGTTGTTTCCTGTCTTTAGATTATCCATGAAGTATTGATACTGTTGCCCATGAAATTTTGTTCAAAAAATTGTTCAGTATTGGTATTAACGGAAATGTCCTAAAATAGTTCCAGAATTATTTGTTCAATAGGAAACTAGGAAACAATATGTGCATATTGAAAATCACAAACGTTGATTGAATAATATAACCTGCGGTGTACCCCAGGGACCTATTTTAGGATATGTTCCATTCCTAATTTATATAAACTCTTTTTGAAAATTATGTTTACAGACCATAATGTGTTATTAACACTATCTTCTTTTGTTATTGATTATTCATTGAATTTCATGAATATTGCGGTCAATTTCCTATTCAATAAAGATTCACTCAAAATTATTTTTGGTGTGGGATTTATCCCAAAATTCATCCTTTTACTCAACTACACACGAGGCATTTTTTGACAACCAAGTACCAGGTTATCTACGTTACTGCTACTTACAAACTTCTCCTGGCATAAATATAAATAATAATAACACCTGAATCTACCATAGTCGCTTGATGGGTATAGAGGTTCCTGCCACCAAAAGCTGGGCCTACCACGAGGCACTATATATAGGCCCTAATGCGCTTCCTGTTGGCATGTCGGACATATGTGGTCTCAGCCTATATCCATCGACATAACGCGGTCGTGAGAGAACTTTTATTATCACCTACGACACTATTATGGTGAATTTGACTAGTTCGGACTTCCATTGTCTAATATGGTTCGAAATCTATGAAAGAACAAATAAATTTAGCATGAATAGCTAAAATATTATTTAATATCAAGTGATCCCAAGCTGAGATCATCCACAGAGAGGAGCACTGCACTGGTTTGAGAGGAAGTTCAAAGAAGCTGCACTGGTTTGAGAGGAAGTTTAAAGAAGCTTAGAGATACGCAACATGCCGGTGAAGCGGAGAAAGAGAAGGGGGATAGGTGAAAGCGCTCGAATGACCTATAAATAATCATCTCTCGGAGGTATAGTCCAATCATAATCCGAAGATGATATAGTATTTGTCGTGGACTTTCAGCTCCGGATGAGGCGAATACTGTATGAATAGAGGAGGAAAAACGGATAAAATATCGAGAATTTTTCTTCGAGTTCTGCAGATTATTTCCTCACTCAATTGAAATGGTTGTTCTGATTATTGCAGTCCTTGGTGGAATCTCTAGGTCATGCTGGCTTGCTTCTGTAAGGTAGAAATATTGGCCAGACAAATGCAGAAGGCTGTCTTTCTAGTTAAAATTGGAAGGGGTACATTTTCAGAAGAGATTAGAATTTGGGAAATAAAGATTTTGGCTTTTAATACTTATCCGTGGGAAACTTTCAAAGGAAGGAAGAAAGCCATCAATTTCAAACTTGACTCTTTACAAAGATGTGTAGACCATGCATATAAGTCATTTTCAGATACAAATATTGGGTCTCATTAGTGGTGCTAGTATGAACCACGAATGCATAGATATATTCAACTGTCTTGGACGAGCAAGGTTCCAGTTTTCTGTCGATGTATGAAGATGGAGAAATAGAAAGCCAAAATCTTTCTTCCCCGCTGTCATTCACATTTCATTGTGTCTACTTAGGCACACGATTCCCGGATCCAACGATCACATATCTCACCTCACGTTGTGGGGAGTGGTAATTAGTTGGTAATTCCGGCGCGCTCTCCGATTGTGTTGGAGCTTCGAGACAGGTTTCGACCGGAGCAACCTTTTATATTAATATAATGATAATAAAAATAATTCTCTATTCCCAGTCAGTAAGTGAAATTATGCAGAAACTGTCATTCCATATACCTAATACAAATTTGAAAAAAAAAGGGAAGATAAGCACATAAGCACATGATCTAACGTAAAAACATTAGAAATGCTTTCAAGTTCAAGTGACCAATAATTGACTACACTGAATAATCAAACTGAATAATTCAAACTTAACTTCATTTCACTTTAAATACACAAATACTTTAACTAAAACATCAATTATTGTTTGAATGTCTATCGCCTTACTAATCACTTCGCGTACCGTACTTTAACGTCCATTTGACTGTATCGATATCCTCGTGGCTAGATTTTAAATATTGTAATCGAATGCAGTAGAAATTTCATCTCAGTAGCATTATTCTCGCTGTTTCTAGAGTGGCGGGGAATCATCGTACATTCGCGTAATTTTAGCTACATACGTCACGTTTGGTTTACGGTTAGTAGTGGCGGCCGGCGTTATTTTCTTTCAGGCGTGATTTACAACATGCTGATGAAATTTAAGATTCATTCTAGGAGTTGATTCAGTTTTGAACACTTGCATGCCTCGTTGTACCCATACGTTGTTTTTCATTTTACATTTACTGAGTTGACATCTCCATTTATAGGAAGTGAAGATGAAAATTATCACAAAAGATACAGTATCGACTTGGAGACTCCAGAAAGACGCAGTATATTTGCTCAGAGATTGAAAGATGCCTTACGGAAAGAAATATCAAGTAGCCTGCCCAGTTCCAGCGAGGGTTCCAGTTACGCTGTAGATATTTCTGTAACAGGCTCTGGAGTACACGATCCTGACATAAGGTTAGTGAAAATTTCGATTACAATTTATTCAAAATACACCATAGTCTGTCCAGAAATGAGAGAAACTACAGCAGTATATCTATATTAGTGCCGTAGGCGTACTGCATTCAAATCATTTATTCTCAACGAATTCAATCAATGAATATACAAAATTTATTCTTCAAAAATCTCATTCATGACAAACAAAATAACAGATCAACTACGACAAATGTGAAAATATGTTCAGTAGTAACCAAAACATTCTCCAACAAATGATTATTTAGTTGAAGGGGATTGAAAAAAAAACATTGTTTTTGAAGGTGGTATAAGTAGATATTTCTTTGAATTATATCGTCAACAGACACACAGTACCTATCAATAGTACCGATTTGGATTTTTCCATATAACAAGTTGGGACTTTAAAGGTTGTGGTAGAGGGGTTAATTAGTCTATACAACATGGAAACTAGTTGTTCGGGAACCGTGAAGCTTCCGAAACTGTCAACATCAAATATAAATGAAAAACAATGAAAAAATGCGCGAGTATGACCGGTGTCAACAGACAGAAAATTTTTCGAATTCCAACGGAACTCAAGAAAAACAACAGCTTTTTGGAGCCAAAAGTATCCACTGGCCGAAAGTGTTTGGTTGTCGACGAAGAAGTCAATAATTCTATTAGGAGAACAGTACATAAAAAACGTAATAGTTACATTAAATAAAGTTGTGTCAGTTATTTGTGAAGACAGTTTTTTTCCTGATACAAGAAGAACTAGATTATGAAATATATTACAAGAGCTGAACTTCACTTTTGGAAAAAAAGATAGAAAGAGCATGGTATTAAAAAATCAGAGAATGTAGAATGGAAATGAAACTACTCAAGAGAAATTAAGAAAGCCAGGTAAATATATTTTTGATTTGGATGAAACATGAGTCAATATGGGTCATACTGTCTCGAAGGTTTGGCAAGACCAGAACATCAAAACACTGAAGTGTGTCTCTTAGTACAGCCACACTTTTCAACTTCTTGAAAATGTCTTCAAAGCTGAAGCCGAAACGTCGAACAATGCAAAACTTTGAGCGCGGTTCAACCCGAAATTCAAATTTCTAACCGCGAAACCTATTCTATTTGTATACTTTTCTGGTGACGTTTCAAAGACTTTATCCATCTTCATCATCAAACCTACGATAATTATGATAATATCAGTGTAAATAATAATAATATCAAATTGATTTACATCAAGAGACAAATTTTAACTACACATTATGTTTTGATTTAAATAGGTTGGATAAAGTAAACGGATAGTTTTTAAATCGTTATCAGATGATATAAATTCAAGTTACTGACAAATTAGATTTTTTTCAAAAAGCTAATTTATCAAATGCAGTATTTATTTGTAGTATATACTTGTACTTATTTTAAAATTCAACATTCTGATTATTTTATAGATCTGTAGCTGTCTAAATAATAAATAAAAAACTATTTCAACTATAAATTGTCCTTCTCAAAATGAAATATTTCAACAAAATTAGTTTTCATGATATTTCAATTATCTTCGCATCACACAAAATATAACATTGGAAAATTTATATTAATATCCCCAGTCTGACGCCTATTAATACTATTTTTAACGCAATATGATAAACAGTGTCGGCCGCTCTTTTAAAGTTCTTTGTGGCAAGTCACTATTTTAATGGCTCGTTAGTGGCATCCTCAAAGGTCATAGCGGATAAAAATATCTCAGTGACTTTGCAGATGAGTTGCAGTGCCACTTGCTTGAGACGACGACTATGTTGCTTTCTTTGATGTTCCCATGTTTGCATTCTTGAAATTCTTTCACTCTCAGTTGATACCGAATTTACTGTATATACAGCAAAAAATGTTTGGTCCTTACCTCATTCTACTGGAAGATTTTTTTAAACAGGGTTCATCGATGTGGATCAACAGGATTCGCTCTTCAGGAAGACTCACTGGATGAATCGTTTCTAGAGAATTCTTTACAACAGGAGAAGCAGTGGATAGATAAATTCAAAACGAAACAAACGACTTTGAATAGGAAAGAATCTAACAAATCGTCGGAATATAGTTTCAGTACCGAATATAGGTAAGTTAGTCTTACTTTTGCAGAATTTCACCCTTTTATTTGAGTAAAACTCTCCATGAAACGACAGACATCGTCACGATCAGACACAGTGCTAGGATGAACCACGAATGCATAATTGTATAGAACTCTCTTGGATGAGCAAGGTTATAATTGTATGTCGACTTAGCCTTAGATGGTATATTTGTACGAGAAAATATTCATATCAATAAAATGAAAGTGTAACTGTTTTTGTACTGGAAGATAGGGAGAGAGAGAAAGAAATATACTTTATTGTACATGAAATCAAATTAAAATTTTGAAAAAATTAACAGTGTATAGAGTACAAAATTCTTTACCGATCAGTATATACCACAATACAGTAGAATAAATATTTATTGAGATATAGAACAACAAAAACACATGACATTTAAACCGACAAAACTATTGAAACAACCTAATAGTATTGAAGGGGTTATATTTTTTAGGAGTGATTAATTTTTGCGAAAGAAAGTTTTTGGCTTTCTACTACTCCATCTTGATACAAAAAAAA
>WOGP01008903.1:0-10983 GCA_015342065.1 Leptinotarsa undecemlineata | reverse complement strand
TTAGACGCCTTTGTTCATTTTCCCATTTGGTCATATTACCTAATAGATATATAATATCATATATATTATAGTGCCTATGGTCCATCCATACAGATAATATATGGACGTCCCGTTTTGAGCTTAAAAAAAAATGGTCAGTTTATGTATGTAACTGCAGTTTCGTCCTATGAGGACATTTTCAAAATATTACAATAAACGTGTAATTGCTAAGACTAACATCTCAGTGGTAGACCAAATGAAGTGACCACTTCAGAAACGGTGAAGAAAATTCACAAAATGGTACTGAATGATCGTCAACTGAAAGTGTGCGAGCTAATAGACTCAGTAGGCATTTCAAAAAGTGTGGTACATCGGATATCATCTGAAAATTTGGATATGAGATAACTGTGTCCAAGATGTGTGCCGCATTTGCTCACACTCAAGCAAAAACAGTATCGTGAAGATGTTTCAATTGGGTGTTTAGCAAAGTTTCAAGGCAACAAAGCAAAATTCTTGCGTCGATCCATAACCATGGATGAAACATGTGTCCATCATTTACATCCGAGGCAAAAGCACAATCAAAACAGTGAACTCGAAATTGAGAAACGGCTCCAAGGAAGTCGGAGATCGTTTCATCTGCAAGCAAGGTTATGGTATCGGATTTAGGGATAATGAGATAATTTTCCTTGACTATCTTGGTGAAAAGGTAAAACTATCAACGGCGACTATTATGCAAACTTATTGCGACATTTGAATAAAAAAATCAAGGAAAAATGGCCACATTTGGCTGTGAAAGAAGTGTCGTTTCATTAAGACAATGCATCAGCTCACAAATCCATTATCGCAATGACCGAAATTAACGAATTAAAGTTTTAATTGCTACCTCATACACCCTTTTCACTAGATTCAGATCCTCGGATTATTTTCTGTTCCGAAACTTGAAAAAATAGCTTAGTGGTCAAAGATTTATCAATGATGAAAAAGTGATGTCGGCAGTTTAACTCGCACAAGTTTCTCAACTTCTGAGAGGGCGTATGGGGGCGACAGCTGATTAACCGAAAAACATATTTTAAACAGACAGACAGAGTTAATGACTTGATGAGCAAGACAATTCGTATTATAAAAACCGTACTGAACTTATTGAACGTCGCTAGGAAAAGTGTACACAGCTGCAAGAAGGTTATATTGAATTTTTTTTTTCAAAATTTTTATGTTTTCTTTGATGGGCCGGGTTGGGACGATCCTTGTATGAAATCAAAAATTATAAAATATACGATTAGAATGAATATCTGAAACATAAAAAGCTCAAAATATTCAAAGAAATTTGGATCAATACCCGAAGAAACTCGAATGAACCAGTTTTATTAAATTATTGATCCAAAGTTTCTCGAAAACAGTTAAAAAACATCTGATATTTCATATTCATATGCAAAGCAAGAATCATCTGTGTACTAACTTTCCTCTAGCGTTTTTTTCTCAAGATATTTATTTTTTGTTATAAATTTGCTAGTTTTTATTACAAAGATACAATTGGAAGAGAAAACATTTTTGAGCTGTTGACAAAAGGTTCTGTGATAGTTGTATAAACGAAAAACTGAAGATGATAATCAACGACCTCGCAAAAAAGGGCTCATGTGGGATTCGAACCCACGACCACCACGAGAATTATTATTCAGTGTGGTTTGCTCTAACCAGCTGAGCTAACGAGCCGTTGAAGATCAATAATATGACTATATATGGAGTAGTCACCTGTTAATTATATTTCGTCCAAATAATTTCTGACATAGGCATCACAATATTCGGGTATTATAACGCTCGAAGATGCTATCGTATAGCAGCGACATATGTGTCGCGGTTTTGTAAACTTTCAAGTGGAAATACAACGTTGAAGTGTGTTTTTGAAAAGGTTATAAAGGATTTTCATTAAGCATCGGTCTGTTTGCGTCAAATCAGAAAAAGTTTTTCATTCAACTAACTACGTTGATTTTTTGGAAAAATCAATTCAAAATTAAAACTTATTGTTCTAGATGAAATTATAAAACTTACCATCTGTTACTTTTGCCCTATTGGTGGTAGATATTTGTGTAGCGTTTCCAAAAAGGGTTCTTCGAACAATATCGTCAAATAAAGCCAGCAAATATAAAAAATCTGCATTATTGCCGGAACATCTCGGATTCTGAGATTTCGAAACAGATATACGTTAAACATTTGTTTTGATCCGGTTTTCTTCTATTATTTTCCGTTTCACAACAAATATTAAATTTCCTATATGACATTACTTTTCATATTCAAGGGAACAACTTCTCAAGTTATTCTGTTTTCCATACTGTGTATTGGTTTTTCGCCTTCCTTTCCAAAATATTTTGTATGAATATGCAATATCTACCTTGATATACCGTGTGCAGATGTTGAATTCTATCATTTGCTAGGTTAGGTAAGTATCTCTCATACCTTTCGATGAAAGCATTTATCATTTTTCTCATTATATCTGTTTATTAGTTACTGTTGACAACACATACATAGGTATCTTGAAAATTAATTTGAAAAAATAAAAAACACTGCTATCATAATTATTGTTTCATGTTCTTCAGGGATCCATATTGTCTCCAACCCTCTTTTCATTGTATATAGTATAGGAAAACTTTGAAAATCCAATATATTGCTTTACTGACCAGAGCACACTTGTCTTGTCATTCCATTTGGATTCCAGGACTAAGAGTAGGGGCGAAACTAATCAGGTTCTATTCAACCCGGGTATCGGATTTTTTCCAAAAAGATGTATCCGAACCGGATATAACAATAATGTTCTCATACGATAAGTTTGTTGGGGGTTAAAATGGATACCAATATGTCTTAGCACAATCATGTCGCTGAAATTGCAAAGGTTGCTTCTCAAAAGCTTGAAACACTGTCCTAAACCAGAAAACTTTACACACCTCAGCAACTTTTGATGCTTCATAAATCTCAGATCAGACCTTCTTTAGAGTTTTGTTCTCATGTATGGAGCTCTGCGCCTAAGCATACCCTAAAGCTGCTGGATTATATCTGGAAAAGAGCCATCCACCTGATTGGAGACGGGAACATCACTTGCAACCTTGATAGTCTGGAACATCGAAGAAATGGTTGGGGATTTATTTCTCTTCTATAGATACTGTCACGAGAAGTGTTCTAGTGACTTTGCACATTCAATTTCACAAAGAGCGGTACATATCAGAAATACGAAAATGACTGTGGTTCAACTCAGTACACCTCGAAATTTCCTGTTCATTCCTATAGTGCTTGTGTTTCGTTCTTGAAAAAAATGAAGTCATTGAAATTCGAAAAACACTGAATTAACGTTTTGCAATTTTCAGAGTTTTCTTCGGGATTTGAAAAAAGGACAGATGAATTAGGTATTTGAGTATTTAACGCAAACAATATGTGTAAAAGTTCATGAGACTTGTTTGTGGTCGGTGAAATATTCCTTTGACGTATATTATCGGAAATTAGTTTCGGCAATATATGTCGGCCCTCTGCAACAATAAAAACTCACGAAATAAATTGCACTGAATTAAATTTCGCAATGGGATCAGGTGATGCGAAAGGCAAAGAAAAGAAATAAGTTAGTTCAAAGCGTCCGACAACTTAGCCAGAAAATTGCATTTTAAACTTGCATACACCCATTGCAATCTACTGCGCTATATTCTGTATTATGGATGGTATTGCGTTTTGGGATTGTACGAAGAGCGATCAATGTATTTGGATGAAGTGGAAATTTGATAATTTTTATTGAAAATATTCAAATACCAGGGCCGCGACAAGGTAAGTAAGGCAATGAAACTGAAATTTTGACTGAAAAATTAATTATTTGCAAACAAGTGGGTCCTGCACAATAGAAAAAATTATTCCGAATCAAAAAGAGTCTGGAGAGAATTATTTTTGGAAAAGAAAATATTTGGGTTCATACTTCTCCATCTTCATCCAAGAAACATGGAAATATTTTAAAGAACAGAAAAAACAAAAAACAGGAATCGAAACATTTGGTACCTTAGACCAAGCAGTGGAGTTCATTCGTGAAATCGGCATTAGGATATCCAAAGAGACGAATGACCCAAGAGCTACCTCGTTCTTGATTCAAAAAGTAGCATTCTGATTCAAAGAGGAAATGCAGCTTCATGTTTAAGTACAATTCCTCAATCAAAAATCCTAAATGAATTACCAATGTTTCCTATGAACAAAATATATCGGCATGTACAGACAGTGCAAGAACTGGAGTTGTGCAGTTTGGTGGAAGACTCGCAGCAAAACGCTCAAGCTTTGACAGAAAAGGAAGTGAAAACTCTAAATGAGGCTGAGTTTGGTCCTCTGGCTGAGCCCTCGGGGTCCCCAAAGGAACTAATATATAATTCAGTTTTGAGCAGTTTTACTTCGAATTCCTTATCCTACCAGTCCATTGAAGGGGTGAATCATCGTATCCGTGTTTACTCAGAAGAAAATAGTAGTAGTAAACGTAGTTGCAACAATAGATCGGTGATACATTCTTCAGTCGAAACTCTTGAGTTCAAAAAATCTTGAGAACACCTATTTCATGAACAGTAAAATCCAGTGTTTATCAAACACGGGATGGTTGCTGAAATGCCTGAAAAAAGATACATAAATGGAAGATTTCAATACTAGTATTTCTAGTATGAAAGGTGTTTTAGTGAAATCGTTCGCAGAAGTTTTCAAGGAATTGTGGTCAGAAGATTCATCTGATAGAGTAATTAACACAGTCTACTTCAAAAAACAGATTCAAAGATTTGTCCCTTGATTCATGAGTTCTGCCCATCAAGACGCCCACTAATTCCTTCGATATCTTTTAGAAGGTTTACATGAGGACCTCAAGAGAATTACTGAGAAACCTGAACCGATCTTAACTGAGATTGATAAAAAACACGGAACGGAAAAGCACAAGAGTTCTGGCAAAGATTTTTGAATATTAACAACTTCAAGATTGTAGACTATTTCGTTGGTCAAATAATATTCCATATGAAGTGTACACACTGTGGACACTCATCCATAACATTTGATCCTTTCTGGGATTTTTCTCTTTCCATACCACAAAGAACTGGCCAGTTGAGTTTGTCACATTGCTTGGATTCTTTCACAAGAGAGGAAACTCTGGATGGAGCTGAAAAACCAATGTTTTCGAGGTGCAAGCAAAGGAGAAAATGTACAAAGTTCTTATCAATCTATAAGTTTCCCCGTATTTTAGTAATTCGTTTGAAAATATTCTTTCCAACTGAAAAATTCAGAAGCAAATTGAATGTTTCCATTGACTTTTCTTCAGATGCAATTATGCAGCAGACAATGTGGCTCCTTGTCGTTATATTATATATGCACTTTCAAATCACAGTGGGACTACTTACAACGGACATAACACAACATTGCAGACACCCATATAGTGGTATGTGGCATGAATACAAAGTGTTCCCAATTTCGCCAAAATCACTTGTGAGTGATGAGGTATATGTCCTCTTTTATGAACAGGAGGGAACGAAGCAGCACCTTTGATGTGATTTCCTTTTTTTTATAATCTTACTTCTTTGAATTGATTTGTATTTCATGATTGTTCCAAATTTCATTATTTATTGTAACTTTCGAGTAGATATTATAAACTATTTTACAATTATAATACCTATTTCCTCTGTACTCTAATTCACTGTTTTTTACCATGACTTAGTATACTTTTGTGAACATAACAGAATAGGGCAGAACCGACGCAGACTGGAAAATTAATATTTTATCTGATAATTATTGTTGGCCTTCAGATCATAATGAAGCCGTCAAAGATCTTGATCTTCTAACGGTGCCGTTACTACGGGTGTCATAAATTTTAGGTTCTCCGAATACCTGAACCACAGTTCAGTTTATTGACTTCCCGGTCACTAATATAGCAATAACTTCTTGTCTGTATTGAAACTCTGATATGCCAAAGAGATCGCAACATGGAATTACGTTTCTTGGTAGCAATTTACTCGCGAAGTTCATCAATTTCCGAATATCAAACCTCTCATGACGGACCTTATGCCATCGGCCTTAAACGCCAGAAATACGTTATAAGGTCAGGCCTTGCCGTAATAATAGGTCTGTCGATGGACCCTGATATTACGAAAGCCAAGAGCCAGTTTTTTTAATGGCTTCTCTCACAAAAAGCCTACATTACACTAGGGGAGAATTTGTGAATTGTCAGTTAGAGGGATCGGTTAGTGTAGTTTTGTTGGTTGCAATGTTCACACTGCAGTTGTTTTTTTTGTTTGTGAAGTTTGTGAGGAATTTGCTGCGGGAAAATTGTGATTAAGTTCAACCAAGATGATGTGCGATCAGTGTATTTGTGCAGACTGAAAATTTCAATCAATTTACTGCGTACGATAATGACAGCATCGATTACCTTACCTGTGGATGTGGAAGCCAGGGCCGCATTGAAGAATGATACAGACAGCAATTTGATATCACAAATATTAGTTTCTTCGCAGTTATTATAGGTTATGCTATAATATATTAATAATTTTCACTTGAAATTGTTCGTTAAGATCGGGAAATTATTGACAGTTTGAAGTTTCTAAATACTCAGTAGGAGCGACCTTTCTGTAGTTTTTTAACTTATATTTTCTTGCTATCTGTTTAGAAGTTGATACATATACATTTCATATTTTCATACACATATTGACACCAAATAACTAACATATTTACACGGATACCTTGATGGCAATTATAATAAGCACTTGAATAGCTAATAGCTTTCTGTAGAAAATTCTTTTCTATTAGAAATGAAATCTATTTTTCAAATTATAGGATTTTTATTGAGTTAGTCAACATTCCCGTCAACATCAAAGAATTTCAACAATGGCGACTTGATTTTTTCTTCTTCAATCTTTAAGTTTAGTATTATAACGTGTCTCATCATTTTTTGTTGCTTTCCTAAGTTTTAAGTTTATCTTTAACTTCAGTTTTCAACACTGTCCATTCTTGATGGTTTTGCTAGGCAATGTCAACATTCTAGTTTCTCATAAAGTAATGACTTTTGAAAAGTTGAAACATCATCCCGTTGAAAATTATTATCAATCCAAACCTCATCTTCTCAGTTTTATTTGTTTTTTTTGTAGTACAGTCAAATTTTTCAACAAATATTCACTCATTAGCTCCGTTTCATCCTTTTTTTTTCTTCAAAATAACGCATCAACCTCGGGGGTTATTAGCGGAAGTACAATCGATTACAATACTGATGACATTGAGAAAAAAAAGGAAGATTAAAACAATTAAATTTTGTCAAGAACATTGATGTCTTTCAAAAAATGAATAATGACGTCTGTTCTCTTCGTAAGCCGGGCACTCGTTGACGATGTGTTTAACACTATTTATCTGAATACAATATATGCATTTTGCAGGATCTTCTCTTTTCATCAGGTGTTGGTGCGTTAATCTGGTATGTCCGACACGGGAGAGAACAACTTGATATCGTCTCGAGATTGATTAGTAATTCTGAGGGGACAAGCCAGGATTGATCTTTTTCAACTCATTATTTTCCAAGGAGGTCCATCTTTCTTTCCACTTATTCATCATGTGTTGCTTGATTACGAAGTGGTAGTCTTGATGAGGAATTTTTTGGGTACGGTTGGCGAGAGGGTAGGAGCATGCTTACCTAGCTAGTTCGTCTGCTTTATCGTTGCCCACAATTCCTGTATGGAAGGGAATCCAGATTATTTCAATATATTTATTGCTCCGAGATAATTTCCATAGTTTTTTTTATGATGTGAAGAATGGCATTCCGGGGGTAGAGTTGCTTGATACTTTGGACAGCACTGAGAGAGTCAGTAAAAATAACAGAGTTTTCTTCTAGTTCTCTACAGTGGATTAAGGCTTTGGCTATTGCTAATAATTCTCCCTTTTTTATCTCTAATATTTGATAATCAAAAATCAGGAAAAATTTCTACAAACCTGGATACAAACTGTATTAACTTCTGCATGATACTGAAAGCATATATACTTCTGCATGAATGTATACTTCTCTATGAAGAATTTTTATTGATATCCTTATTTATTTTTCCATTTTTTGAAACACCCCACTCTATAGATTTCATGTCATTGTGACATATTTTTTGTATATCAAGCGCCCCTCGTTTTATTTTCACAATAATACTAGTATTTTTCGTTCGTTATTGTCTCAAGCTTATTTAAACTATTTTTAACTTTTTAGTTTAATGTTCTTTAAATGCGTGTTTTTAGTTTTTTTTTTAACTTGATTACTTTGTTATTTTAGCGGAAAACGATAACTCAATTTGAAATATTTATGCAAAAAAAACGTTTCTGTTAATCAGGAATGAATTCAGTTTATATATAAAAAAAAAACGATCAATACTAACAAGCCACACTAATATTGTATCGCCGCCTAGTCTGATAAGTCTAGATAAGTGCCATAAAATATTAAAGCAAATTTTTATTGTTTTTGCTGAACTTGTTTTGCTCTTGCAAAAGAGCATACCTTTGGTATTTCGAAGGTGAAATATTTTGGGCTGAATTATTCATTTGAATGCAAGCTAATCGTCGATAAAATAGCATAGCATTTACTCATTTACTTATACAATGCGTTGCGAGCCAATTTCATGATTTACTTCGTAATATACTATTTTCAAATTTGAGTTTCACTCAGTGCGTCCCTCAGTGAATCCTAATAAGTCTGTAGTTTGGTTTTGGACAAGTGGATATATTTCTGTGAAGGTTTGATTTTTTGGAGCTTCACAACTGCATCTTCACTTTGATTCGATTTCAGTTTGTTCACTCTGGATGAGGATATTTCAGAAAATAACAATGTTTTCTTGTCGTTCTATAACCGTAAGGCCTTGCATGACGTCATGAGGCAGTCTATATATTTATGTATTCCATAATTACATCAAGGCCTTCTACAAACGAGTTTTGATAATTATGTTTGATGATACTAAACGAAAAGAGATATCCTTCATGCTTCAACGAAATTAATGTCAAATTCATCGGAATGTTTGTCTATACGTTTTGTAGATAATATTCAATTAGAGTGCCCGGTTAATTTTGAAATAATAATGGCTTCAGTGTAGATAATAGCTCAAGAAAGTATGGAAAATTCAAATCACTTCTATTTTAGGAAAGATAATCATTCAAAGTAAAATAACGATTGTAATGTGAAAGATTTTGGAAAATGGAAAGACTCCGTCGATGTTATTGTTTTGTCGTCAATATTTATTGCAGAAAATCATTGCCTGCATTGTTAACATTTCAGAGGACGTGCATTTGGATTTTTATATATACCAGTTCTATAACTGATGTTAACTTGTAGTTTCAAGGTAGTTTGTTAAGCAATGCTCTCTTTTTAAGAAAGAAAGTAATTTTTTTGGATTCATTTTACACAATAAATATTTCATTTCAACCATTTTCAGATGATAAACAATACAGATTATGTAAATGCGTAAATTATTCGCTTCCATTTTCAATAACACACTATTTTGTAAAACTACGTTTAGCTCTATTGATATGTACAATTATGCCAAGTGAAGCAAGTACAAACCCTGCATATCAATATCGAGCATTAAATCGTTCATTCTAGAAGCGTTCTCTACCATATTTGTACACCAGCGCCATAATTCAAATTCTAGTAAGAGCAACCGACATAACTAATTCTTTGTGTACGTTCTTATGGTTTCGATACAAAAACAATTGTGAGAACACAACATGCTCTTTCTTTAGAAGCGAGTAACTTTCTTTAATTCAAACTTAGAAAATATACAGTTTCATGTGTATTAGATAAAATCAATAAAATATAGATCAACATACGTATTGTTACTGATATATATCACTACAAAACCACAACCACATGGAAATCTAAAACGAGTTTTTCGTATTTTTTCACTTCTGCGGGAAGAATGAAAGTCCTTTTTGGTGGATGTTTACAGCAGTATTAACCAAAATAAGTTATCATTTTCGCGCTGACAACTACACAGCATAAATCATAGTAGAATTAAAGGAAATGTCATCTCTACAAGATGTATTACATTTTCTCTTCGACCTCTTTCAACTGCAACTTCGTTAAAACCCTTAGTTTTAGTTCAGCGGCTAACACTACTGACGAACATAAAATATTTCTATTATATTTGAGAACAACAATAAATATAGATACTTTGAAATCTAACCTTGGAATGAAAAAATAGGGGATAAATATGTCTAGGATAACTGCCTTGGATGAAAAGCTATAATAATTAAAATTAGTCAGTCCACTCAAATATATCAAAAGCCAGTTTTTGGACTTTATCCAGGTATTTGCAAAATTCATAACAAATTATTTTACTGATAAACTATTTCTAAATCACCATGAGAATGAAAAGGAACTCCTAAATAAACATTTCAGTCGCATGATCCTTTTCAATAGTACATATAAATATTTTCAACTCGGTACTTTTTTGGCTCGTATCCAAAATATATTTTGATCTGAAAGTCATTCCAGAACTAAATATTTATTTAGCTAGAAATTTTCACCTCATGAAAGTTCTGTAAGCAACTATAAGAATTATATTATTATAAAAATTGTTTGTAAATTGTTTGTAAATCAAACCAGATTATTTATTTGCACCCCTCATCATCTGATTATACATAAAACATTTACTTTCTGATTTTAAACAAATCAAATGAATCATCAATCTGGATAGATATTATTAAAACTATCTGGCATAAAATGATGTACTGTGATGCACAGTTTTGGTGCATCACAAGTAATTAATGAGATTGGAAATGTATGAGAGATTTTTTTGAGTGCTAATATACGTTTGTCTGTTTGACGTTTTCAGTATACCTCGTATTGCTCGTTTATGAGATAAAATAAGTCCTTGTGCTGCTGGCATTGCTCCCCATAGCATTATGGCATACATCAAATTTGACTGAATTTCTGCAAAATGAAAATCTCTCAGGCAGTTCCTATCGACATGGTTACGAATACATCGAATTTGATATGTTTCAGAATTT
>WOGP01008902.1:0-10983 GCA_015342065.1 Leptinotarsa undecemlineata | reverse complement strand
ATTGCTATTTTTGTTTGACTCAAAAAAAGACATTACAACGAAGTCCAAATATACTATTCAGTATCCAAACTTGTCTTTGACCAACAGACCCATTCTACATAGTGCCGAACTGCAGGTGCCGAAGCCTCCAAATCGACCAGAAAGTCGAGATTTCTGTCCGGAACTTGTTCTAGGTTAGCATGAGGAACATGAAGATTGTGAGCCAAGTTATGAATCGCAAACTTCAAAAAAACCATACTTATTGACACAAAGTGATTTAAACGATCTACTTCGTGATTTGAATCTGTTTAAAAACAGACTGAGCTTTTGGAGTCTAGATTAAACGACTGAAAATGACTTTCTCCTGATACGAACGTTTGTTATTTTCGACATCATAAAGATGAAAGCAGATGATTTAGTCTATTGTAATAAAATTTCTGTTGTGATGAATTAATTGAATTTTGAATTTAATCTAAGTCACTGGCGATTGTTCATTGAATCCTCAAAAACTAGCACTGTTGCTGTATAACGGAAAGGAAATCTCTTCAGTGCCGGTTGCTCGTGGTTCTGATATGAAAGAGACTTACGAAAAAATCAAATACAGAAAAAATGCTTCCAAATTTGTGGAGATTTTAAAGTTATTTAGTTTTTGTTTGGACATCAGCTTGATTACACAACAGTTTGCTGTTTTATTTGCGAATGGGATAGCAGAGACAGAAAGAGTCACTATACGAACAGTTTGATCTTCCTCTTGAAGATGATCACTTGGTGATCGAAACACGTGTTGAGGTGTTAAAATAACGATTTGGTGTTGGGAAAAAACTCCAGTGATATTTATTACAATACTAAATGTTTCAAACAGTGCAACACAAGTAAAGTCATTACAAATAACGCTTTGAAATAGTTTCCAACATTCCATGTGGTATGTGGTGAGAACATGGCAAACATGTTTGGATATAATGGTGACAAACGGTTTCTTGATGTTGTTTCGGCTCTTTTGTGAATAATCTTACCGAAATTTCAAAGATTGCAACATTTTTTAATACAGAGGAGCATGAATTTGAATCTGAATCCGATCGAAAATAGGCCTGATATGAGTTATTGAAAATTAGCCAGTTTTGTGCAAAACAATTTATTTTTTCACGAGTATTGCGACTATTCGCAAATAACGAGCAGAATACTTCCTGGAAGCATCCAGTGAATTTACTCCGTCGAGACTTGAATTTCACGAAATAGAAGATTTTTTACCATCCCAACATAGCACCCAAAAATGTTCGTCATTTCTGGAGTGCATTTTTTGCACGAAAATTTTCAAGTAATTGCTTTACCACTGATATATTCTAATACCTAGCAAAAACACACTTTTGAAAAAGAAAGAATGCCCTTATTGATTAGAACTGGCTGATACTTAATGAAAATCCATATAAAAACTAATCAATACAGTTTATAGTATGATTTTTAGTATTACAAGTTTTACAAAAATCGCGACACGTGTTTCGCTATACAATAGCTTCCACAAGTGTAAACTAAAAGTTACTTCTGAATTACAACTATTTTATACTCTAACATATTACCAACCCACGTGTGTACCTACTTTCTAATGAATCTACCTGAAAAGGTCAGGTATGAATTCATGAATAATTTTTTGGAAATACCGTAAATATACTTACCTGTTTTATATAGGTCAAACTAGAAGAACGTTCAAAGCCCGCATCAAGGAATATAAAAATACTTTTCAGAATGGAAAAATGAATTCCAAATAAGCCACTCATTTAATCACAGAGGGATATGAGTTCAATCATGAATTCAAGCTTCTTTATTTCCAGAAGAAAGGTTTATAACTTAACCCGTTGGAGGGTATGGAAATAAACGAATTATTAACGATCAAACTGAATTGAATAATTCACCATTATTGACTCTCTGTATTTCCAGGTAAATGTAGTTAAGTATATTTACGGTACTTTGGAAAAATTATTCATGAATTCATACCAGACCATTTTAGGTAGATTCATTCATTAGAAAGTAGGCAACTGTTAGAGTATAAAATAGGGTAAAACCCTTCATAATAAAAATCATACAATAAACTGACTGTATTAATTAGTTTTAAGAATGTTTTAGTTCAGTTAGAAGCCGATACATATTTTCTTTTCAAAGATTTGCCACTGCTTTATTTATGAACATCCAAGGGTGAAACTTTCACGAAAACTAATGGATGTTTGGACTTCATGATGTCATAACTTGCAAAAAACTTGATTCTGAATGGTAAATATGAGAGTTAAACTATTTGGAATGCTGCAAAGCCGGGGCCGAGTGAAGTGAAGTGATGGTTCTTTCTTCAATCTAGAGAGGTTTGTGAAAAAATAACACCATATTTGTTATGTAAAATGAATATTTGTAGTAGTACTAAATTTATTTTTGAATCTTTGCAGAGAGCGAAATGACTTTATACTCAAATTGAAATAATACTTTTAATACAAATCAAGAGGTGAATGGTCAAATAGAAGTCAAAACCGTGCTGTAAGGCATTTTACCACTGACTAAATTTCATTTATTTTCATTTATGCATCCAGCTTTTTGTTTACTTGAGCTTAAAGCTACGTTGATATTAGGTTGTTTCAAAAGTTTTGTACGTTTTTATGAGTCTACTTCAAATTGTGATATCTCAGTGAATACTTATTCAATTCAATCGAAATACTGCAATTTTGCCAACGTAAGACAATCCGATCAATTCCGTCAGCCTAAAAATTTTGTGGTCAGGAATCCAAGAAGTCGACGAAGGCCACTTTGCCTGGTTCTGATTGGTGAAGGTTCTAACGATGAGAAAGTTATCGAATTGCTTGAAAAGATGGTAGTCAGTTGGCGAAAGGTATGGTGGGTCAGGTATGTAAGACAGCACTGACACTCAATTCGTTTTATTTTGGACAGTGATTTGTGAATCGTGCGGACGGGAGTTGTCGTGGAGCAGGATCGGACTTCTTCTGTTGATCAGTGCTGGCTGCATCTGACGCAATGATATTTTTTGATGGATTTTCGCCTTTGGTGAGTGCCTAAAAAATGATCGTTTTGATTGCGCCAAGCAAAGAAGAATAGACCCCGAAGCATAAACATTTTTGTCAACTGATGATAATTGAATGCTACCTACCTATGTATTATTTTGGTTTCGAATCAAATTCTGAATTATGACACACAAGCAGGCCTACAATTAATGTCAGAAACTATACCGACGCCGATTGTCAAACAGTTTTTTATTGTTTGGTTCTCTTGAGGAACAGCAAATTTGAAGTGGGTCTTCTAGGTGAGTGTCTGTTAATCTCGAACCATATTTGTTTTTTAAAATAAATATATATGTTTAAAATATGTTTTTCCATTAATCAGCTGTCGCCCTCATACGAACGACAACTCTCAGACGTTGATAAGCTTGTGCGAGCTAAGGACTAACGAGGTCTTACCTTTTAACGTGTGAATCCTACCACGGTTGCAGAATCATATCATCTTCAGCCAGATAAATTCTCTTGAGAAAAATATCTGGTCAAGGCGGGAATCGAACCCACTGCCTTCCTATCGTGAGTCGGGCGTACTACCACCGCGGCCAATTCCACAACAAAAAATGCACCTTTGAGATAGATGTTCCACATATGTATATCGAGCCAAACGTAGTGTTTCTTGCAATTTTCACATTTTTCTGAGACATGTTTGGTTCAAAATTCTTCAGTGACTACCGTTTTATATATTTGCAAAGACACATCTTCTTGCACAATTATCTCTATTTGAAGTGATGGCTTTGATAGATTCAACAACTTGGCAACCACATCTATCCATCTGCCGCTACATCTACTTCGGATGGCGATTTAAGAAACGGAGATATATTGCCCATCTCTGCAAAGTCTTGGAATTTGTAGCAAATTCACTCCTAAGATCGGTTAGAAATTTTACAAACACTGCAATGTTTTTTGAGTTCTTTTTATATTCAAGAATTGTCGGATAATGAGTAAATTCTTGTCTTGCAATATCATTTTCAAAGATATCCAGCTTGCGACGAAAAGCAGACACGCTTTCCATTGGATCACATTTTCCATTTCCTTGTTACTTTGCGTTGAGCGCATTTAAGTATTTCGAAATATCTTTAGCTTATAAATATTAAATTAATAAAGGTATAGTATACCTTATCAACGTGTTGTATACCAAGTATTTGCGGTATTTTTGCAGCCCGCGACAAAATAAATTATTTCAATAGTCAACTACATGTCATAAACAAAATCAAAACAGATTTCGCTTTCGAAACTGGAGACGGTGACTGACGATAGTCCGTTTCTCAAACGTCGTTTCAAAATTTTTCAAATAGGAAAAATTAATGGGCTCTCATTAGCCGCATTTGTCAGGTAATAGGAGTGACTGACTTTTTTGTAAAACTGTGATTGTACCTTATCTACATGTCTGTAGTTGTTAATAACTATGATTATATTATAACATGATTATATTATAACAAAGGTAAGATTTCATAATAAAAAATACAAGAATTTCGACTAACAAAGTGTTTATTCAAACTTCCCATTAGTAGGCTCCCATTGCCCTGTTCTTCCCTACGCTTTTTGAATCCACCTGTCGCCGCCGTGTTGAAGATATTTAAAAAAATTCGTACTGGAATCACAAGTAAGACTGTCATTATTTCTTCGGTACTGCCCAATGGACGAAATCATAGAAGACTTCTTAGTAGTAATTACCATGAAGGATCATACGAGAGGTTGTGATTTCATGGAAGTTCTAAAAGAATTTGTAGGAAAACACAAAATACCTGTAAAAAAGTTGATTTCAGTGTTTACTGATAGATGTCTGTCAATGGTGGGTGCAATTAATAGTTTGATTGCTTTACTGAAGAAGGAATGGAATATACCTAATTTGTTGCCTATTCATTACTGGCTTATATTATAAATGTTATTCGCGAAAAGTTAATCATCGAAAATTCAAAGACATTTGCGAAGAATTACAAGTTGTAATTATAGCGATGTTATCTTATATACGGCCATCAGGTGGTTAAGCAAGTGGGCAAACGCGGGGCAGGCACAAAGTATGTGCTCTGCTGTCTTCCGACAGTCCGACAGTGGATTACTGTGTTTCGACCACTTCGGGGCTCATCTTCGAGTGTCAAATCTCCCAAATAAAATTTCGCAAACCAACACTATAATTGTCGAATGTCTGGTTAATTTTTCGGGCTACTTCTGCAGCGCTTTGGATCAATTTGAATTCGTGAAGAAAAATTTGGCGAAAATCGCTTAGCGATATCATGAAGTGATGAGCTGAAAATAGGCAAAAAATTGAAATTTGAAAAAAATGAACACCACCGTAGAATAAATACTTATTGAGATTTGTAGCTACGAAAAACATGATATCAAAATGGTAACAACTTTTGAAACAACCAATATAAAACGGTCAATATAAGTTCATAAGGCATCTAATTAACAGTAATTTTGGCGCCATTTTAGGGGCAAGAAAATAATAACATCGATATTCAGTCTTGCAGTTTGTGAAATTCAGTTGTTCAGATTTTGCCAATATCTCGCAAAACTTTTTTTTGTATCTGAATTTTATCAATGAATGGTTATGAGAGACACTCATGCCAAATTTCAGAGATCTGTTACGCCAGCAACGCAAAGTACGGAATTTAGAAAACGCCAAAATTAAGTACTTTTGAGGTGCTTCTTAAGGTACCGAAGTCAAAAATTAGGTGCTCTGTAACTAACACCGCAACTGAATACTCAAATGAAAATATTAATAAAATAATGAATGTTGAGGGAACACTATTAGGTGCTAATTAAGTGCTTTACGGTGAGTATCGCAAAATTTTCTAATTAATTAACACAAGCTTCCAATTTCGCTAAACAACAGTTCTAAGAATCAGGTCTCTCAAAAACGAGGACGAATGATCCATCAGGTATAAACTAAGAGAGGTAATAAAGTGCTAATTAGGTGTTTGCAAAAAATTAAGATGAAAACGACCGCAAATAAGCGAAAAAAAATTCGAGATACCTATTTGAGAAAAAAAAATTACCAATATGCAATAAAGTCTTGAGATACTCGTAAACTAATACATAGACAATCAAAATGAAGTGTTAATTAAGTGCTCACTAGATATTCATAGTTGAACTAGATTCTCAAATGCCTATGGGGCTCATGGACCTGAAAACCACCATGACTGATGTACTGAGTTTTTATAGTACGTTATTTAATGAATAAGGGCAAGAAATTGAAGTGCTGATTTGGTGCTCACTAGATAAATAATAGTAAACCTAGATTCCATAATGCCTATGGGGCATTATGGAAAACCACTATGACTGATGGAATGAGTTCTTACATTACGACAGTACGACCGACTGGTCGGTAGCCGGGCGGTTCGACGTGGATGCTTTGTTCACTCAGTCAATCGGCCGATGTGTGAGTCGATGGTTCAAGCCCCAGGCTGAATGCTCAATTTTCACTTGCTATCGTCCAACCCATGTTAGGAATCACACGTTAAAAGGTAAGACCTCGTTAGTTCTCAGCTCGCACAAGTTTAGATTTCCGAGAGTTATCGTTCGTAGGGGTAGGATAGCTGGTTAACGGAAAAAACATATTATAAACATTTTTTTTCAATTGTGGTTATCGGGTCCATAAGCCACATATGAATTATAGGATCTAGATTTACTATAAATATCTAATGAGCACCTAATTAGCACTTTACTCTCATACCCTTACTTATTCATTAAATAACGTACTATAAAAATTCAGTACATCAGTCATGGTGGTTTTCAGGTCCATGAGCCTCATAGGCATTAAATAATCTAGTTTTACTATGAATATCTAGTGAGCACTTAATTAGCCATTTCTTTTAATTGTATATGTATTAGTTTACTAATATCGCAAGAATATATTGAAATTTTTTTGCCCAAATCAGGTATCTCGATTTTTTTTTCGCTTATTTGCGGTCGTTTTCATCTTGATTTCTTGCAAGCACCTAATTAGCACTTCATTACTACGCTTAGTTTATACCTCATACAGCATTCGTCCTCGTTTTCGAGAAACTCGACTCTTAGATCTGTTGTTTAGCGAAATTGGAAGCTTTTGTTTATTAATTAGAAAATTTTACGATCCTCACTCATTATTTCATTATTATTTTCATTGCGTTGCTAGCATCACATAATGCTAGCAACGCAACTTTGAGTATTGAGTTGCGGTGTAAGTTACAGAGAACCTAATTTTTGACTTTAGTACCTAAAAAGCACCTAAAAAGTACCTAATTTTGGCATTTTCTAAAAGTGATTTCCGTACTTTGCGTTGCTGGCATAACAGAGCTAAATTTCAGCTCTACATATGTGATTTTGACAAAATAAAAAATATTTGAAATTTCTGCCATTTTTAATTTTTTTAAATCTGTGTTAGATAAAACACCCAAAATATCTTTTATTTTCAAATACCAAAATCTCATTATCAAGAATTGAAAGGTAATTTTGCGCCTTCGTTTATTCACACTGTTGTCCTCAGAATATGAATCCATAATACCAGATAAATAATGCAATGTCGAAGAGAAATAAAAATATTACAGTCACATGTGTTATACTACAACGACTAACAAATAATTAGGATATGCAAAACGTACTCACCTGTTTGAAACCGCAGCTAAGCGCAAAAACAGCATCGATTTTTGCTCGAAAACATTCATTTAGTAGAAAAAACAGAACATGCGAAAGAAACTTAACCGAGTTATCGAGTGAGATCGTTTTATCATCTTCTTTTCGCCTGGAATTGAAAAGTACGTTCATCCTGCGGGTCGATTTTTAATCAGTTACTTAAAAAATTAAAAGTTCACTTGACAACCGTGATAGTACGAAATCACTCTAGTTGAGAAAAATGCTCACATCGTAACAATTATCATGCAGAAATAAAAATCGACATACTTGAAGTTCAAAAAAAGTATCATATACCTCCTTCCTTGTCTTGAGTTCCTCTGAATTGAAGCTATTAAGTAACAGAGCCAAGAACAAGTTGAGAACCATGAAGTTACCCATCACTAGGGTTGGAAGAAACACCGCTAAACATGTTCCGGGACCCTGAAAATATTGATATCAAAAATAAACAAATCTACAATAAATTTGCCTGATAAACTTAAGTTCATACGATATCAGCGACAACGTTATTTTCTGCCTGGAAACAATTCTGTCTGGTATACAATATGATGATGTTTTTCATCAGTTCGGACTTAAATTGTTTAATATAATATAAATTGATTTGAAATTCCTGTTAACATCCGAAGACGATTGTGGATACTAACAATCGAAACGTCGTGACGTAACTTGGTTTGTAATCTTTTAATTTTTATTTTTTATTTTTTGTTAATGATATTTTTAATTTTTCAGCTTTTAATATTTCAATTTCTTTTTGGTTGTTGCTTGTATGTTATTTCTTTGTAATTTTAGTTTTTTGTTTAATAAAATTGTTATTTTCGGTTAATGTTTTTTAATTTTTTTTCTTTTCAGGGATTTAAAATATTTAATATTATACTGGACAATGGAAGCCCGAACTGATGAAATACACCACGAAAAATTTGTCAATCTCCTTCAAACAAACACCAATCATGATATTAACATTTACGGGTTGAGGGAGAAGATTTCTATATAGGACATACAGTGTCACCATTAGGGAAACTTATTTTTCGAAAAGTTTGAATGAAGTTTAACTTCGGCACTTGCTTGTGCTTTAAATTTAACTCAAAATGATGCGGCCAACTGCGACTCACTGACGTTCAGTGTTTGTCAAATTCAACTTTTTCTTTGAAAAAAATTGAAAAAGTGCATTTCTAGATCGAATTCAACAAAAAGTTATTTGAAAAAGTTGTGTTTACAGCAATTTTATATCCATATGCCAAATTTTATGCAATTAGGATAAGGTTAACGTTTTGCTTATTTTTGACAGATATCCCCTTTATTTTGAAAGGGGATATCTGTCCTGGAAGGTTTGTTTAAGAAAAATGTATCAGAAAAGTTGAACTCCATGATGAATTTTTTATGTATACATGAATTGATGACCATTAACCAAACTTGTATTTTAAAATAAAAGGGATATCTGTCAAAAATAAGCAAAACGTTAACCTTATCCTAGTTGCATAAAATTTGGTATATGGATATGAAATTGCCGTAGACACAACTTTTTCAAGTAACTTTTTGTTGAATTCGATCTAAAAATGCACTTTTTCAAATTTTTTTCAAAAAAAAAAGTTGAATTTGACAAACACTAAACGTCAGTGGGTCGCAGTTGGCCGCATCATTTTAATTTAAATATAAAGCACAAACAAGTGCCGAAGTTAAACTTCATTGAAACTTTTCGAAAAAAAGTTTCCCATATGGTGCGCACTTTAATGGTGATATTGTACAATCCATTCAAGCCAAAGTTTCACAATTATTGCTTCATCCTGTACAATTATTATTTATACATTGGATAACATTTTTATAGTATTTTCAATGATGTATCACAAGTAGGGGCTTGCAATTTAAACTTTATGAGTTTTGGTGGGTGAGTCCTAGGAGGTTGATGGGGTGTGAGTTCTTTTTCATGTCACTTTAGTTCCCTCTTACTATCCTAGAAACGGTTTCAAGCATTTTTCGATATCAGCTTTCGTTCGTGAGATATAGCCCATTGTAAGTTTTGAAATTGACACACTGTATTGAAATGTACATGTCGAGCCTAAAATTGAGTCATCGTTTCGAGAAAGTTGTTCATTCAAAAAAATAAAGACGGGATATTCTATGTTTCTTGGGACCTAAAAGGTCTAGGCAATTGAAGATTCAATAAAACTCTCTGAGGTTGACATGCGTAAATTCAGTATTTTTTATTGTGGTCCAAAATTTTAATGCAGATATCCGACTTTGTTATGATCTTGAGAAAAACAATATAAACATAGTCAAAATAGCATTGATATTCGTTACTTTTTGTACAGAAACATTGGTTGTTTTTCATTGTACCCTTTTGTTTTCATGATCTAAATTGATGATTTACTACATAATACTGTTCCAAATATGTGAACTGGTAGTAAAACAGAATATTTGACATTAGTATCAATTGAAAAGGGTTGAAAAAGTTGTGAAACCTCTCTTGCAACTTCAATATAAAACGAATTAATTTTTTCAAAATATAATCTTCAATGATGTATAGTGAGAAAAAAATTAAGTTTGGCTATCAACTTCTTCATCTTTGTACAAAAAAATGTGGGAAACTTTCAAAGAAAGGAAGAAAGCAATTACCTTCAAAATGAACTCTTCACAAAGATGTGTAGATCATGCAGAGAAATAACTTTCAGACACCAACTGGAAGAAAAAAGCTTTCTTGAAACAATTACTGCCAAATAAACATTGAATTACACGAATGAAAAAATGATGTATCAGAAAGTTATTATGAGAAATGTGTTTATATTGAATCAGATCAGAATGTAAAAAAATATTTTCCTAGAATTTTGAACGAAAATATAGAAACATCATAGGTAAATACTTTAAGAGACATTTTAATTGAATGAATAATAGTATTTTGGTTGAAAGTTGACTCGATGGAAGTTTCAACAATAGAAACATGGTGTAAGGAACACTCACTGTCGATCAATTCCAAGAAAACAGAGATGGACCTTTTTACAAGGAAGAAAAGTTTATCAGGCTTAAAACATCCAGAAATCTCCAAAAGCAAACTAAACTCTGAAGAGGTGAAATACCTTGCTACTATTCTTGACAGGAAGCTAACTCTCACCTACAGAGTAGAGCAAAAAGAGCACATGTGGCTTATGCGCAATGTCGGAGGACAGTAGGTCACCTGGATCTACACTGCAATAATATGACTTATAGTAAAACCAATAATGATTGAGAGTGAACCGCGTTGTCATATCTGAATTTTACGTTACCAGTTTATAGCAGAATCAAAATATAGTGAGCAGTAGAGTTGTAGGTTGTGGCAAATTATAGATAATACACAATACTAGTACGATTAAAAGGT
>WOGP01008901.1:0-10985 GCA_015342065.1 Leptinotarsa undecemlineata | reverse complement strand
TGTGTCTGAAAGTTACTTCTTTGCATGATCTACACATCCATGTATAGAGTTACTTATTTGCAAATTGATTACTTCCTTCCTTTCTTTGGAAGATTTCGTTATCCTTTTTTTGTATCAAGATGGAGTAGTAGAAAGCCAAAAACTTTCTTTCCCAAAGATTTGTGAGGTTCTTGCATTTCAATAACGAAGACTTATGTAACACTTGGCATTGGAGAAATTCGATCTCACTACAAAATCCAGCTTGTAGAACAACGAAGAATAACAACCGACTTAGTTTTCAATTATAATATTATAACAAACTGTTTTGACTCACCCAATCTAGTATCAATGATTTTTTATCATGCTCCTCATAGAAACACTAGGAACAGAAAATTACTTGCCAGTCCGAATTTCAATACAAATTTGGGCAAAAACTCCCCAATTACTAGATTGTGTGATTCTTTCAACAAATATTGTTGAATTCCTTTAAAATAACTATGAAAAAAATATTGAGCATATAGCAAAAATAATGAATAATTGATTAGTATGTACGAAATTTATTAATTAAATTTTTTCTTGTATCTGTTGACTCCGAGTATCTCTGTAACCACTACTATCAGTGGATGCTTCTATGGGTTCACCTGTTTGTATACCAAATTTGGAATGAACGAATAAATAAATGAATTGTTCCATTTGGGTGATGAAAACAATAAACTACATGGGTTAAAATGAGTTCATTTGGACATGTATAAAAAAGCTTATGAAAAACCCAGTATGCCAGATGAAAAATTTAAAACCAGCAATATCAAAAGATGACTTGTTTCTGTTTATCAAATTAAATTCACTTGTCTTCCCGTAGCTGTAGTTTCATTTGGTGTAGACCAAGTCTTTTAATTCACTCATTTATAAAATTGATACAGAAACTCACAATGATAAACTGATTTTTTTTCTCACACCAATACGTGCATGTACTTTTAGAAAACACAAAACTGTACTTACTCCAAAACCTGAAAAAATCACCCATGCCATCTTTCTCCGACTCATCAGAACTTGAAAGTAAGACTTGAAAATAATCGGTCAACTACAACTTTAAGTTTGATCACTATAAAGTCAAATAATTAGAACATGACTAAAGAAATGAACTTTAAACGTTCAAGCCAGTCTCGAATATACCTACAAAGTAGGTTGAATGGACTGACGCCTAACAGAAAACAACTACTCCCCTGGTTAATACCACGAAGGGCGTTGGATTATATCTGACAGGCGTCAGTGCAGGAATCTTGACAGAAAATTTCCTGCATATGCAATTGGCAATACAACTGAAAGAGTTGACCTTCGACCTTCGGGCACACTTACGGACTGGTTTCGGGCTCATTAGCCAGTCATCAGTGAAAAATAGTGGCCGTCATCGTCAATGATATTCCATAATTGAAAATCGGAATTCTTTCAGAGTATTTCATTCCTTTTATTAAGTTGGAGCGAACAACAAAATGTCACTCCATCTAGTGGACGAGATACTAACCAACTGCATATCCGAAATGTGCCCGATTCCTCTGAATAAGGAAGAACATCTTTCTTTTCAGTCAGTGGGCTATGCTTGAAGACTGACAGTGAACAAAGCTAAAGAAATGAGCTTTAAACGTTTAAGCCAGTCTCGAATGTACCTACACAGTAGGTTGAATGGACTGACGCCTATCAGAAAACAACTACTCCTCTGGCTAATACCACGAAAGACATTGGATTATATCCGACATTCAACCTACGGCAAGTACAGTGTCAAGTTGTTACTGTATTTTGGGTTTATCTTGTTCTTTTATTCATTCCTTTATCTCCGGCCGACCTTCAAGAATCAAAGGAAATCCGTTGATCATCAAACAATCTGGAGAGAAGAGGATTGAAGTTTCGGAGACATTTTGTATTCATTGTATCCTATACTCAAGCCAAAATTTTTCTGAGGAGTGGCAAATTCAAATTGAAACCCAAAACAAGCCACTAGTTCTTCGTAACTTTGTATTTCCAAAATTCGTCCTACATTCACGTGACGTAGTAAAACTCTAGAAGTAACAATATTATTTTATTATTTATCCACTAGCCCGTTACATGATTGCCTTGATAGAATAATCAACCACATCGTAGTACAACAGTATACTTGAAAGTAACAAAATTGTATTCATGGTCATTGAAAACCTTACAATAACAAAACCAAACTTTCGGTAGTTTGGTGACACATAACAACTTTAGATTGTATTCAATATTTCAATTATCCACGAACATGTGATTCATTTCATTGAAATGACATTGACTGAATTTGTTTTGAAGAGTCAATTTCAAATGGCTTTCGAAAATCATTAAGGGAGGAACATTTAAAAATCTTTTTCATTTTAGGATATGCCAGTTATATATGATCAAGCATACAATCATTAGTATCAGTATTTTTTCAAGTAAATATATTTCATTGCCTTGAATCCAATAGAGTGATTATCGATTTTAGTTTTTGTGAAATAGTCACCACATGATTCTTTCTGAATGTTTTTTGATAGTTGTGTCATATCAGCCAAAGATATTGAATTTTACTGGTAATTCCGGAATCAGATATCAACATATTCTTTGAAAGAATTTTCTGTGGTTCATTTAACGTTCTTTGCTGAATTTTAGGTGTATGAACAACATATACAGATTCTGAAATCATCACCAACTCAACAAAATTACATATACCTAACAACTAACGCCATATGTTCCCGGTTTGTCTAAAAAAAAAAGAGTTAAATCGGTTAGAGGTATGATGAATGAACAACTTTTTCATCTACTAACACATTGAGATCCATCTTGACACATAGTCAACTTAAAAATACGGTTGAATTAATGAAAGATTGTATGCACAATATTCCTTGTTCTTGGAAAAAAAGTTGTATAGGTAAGACTTCAAGGTCCCTAGGTCCAGAGGTCAGGAAAGGCAGTACATATTTTAAAATTATCTGAAGATCACGCAATAAAATGAAATGAAAAGAATCTGAAGAAAAAATAATCCGAATAATTCACATATATTCTTTCAGCAGGTAACAAGTGTGTTTCGAAAAGCTATGTGGAAATAAATCGTACTATCTATGGCCATTGCTAAGGCGAGAGGTTGAAAACTGAATTATCAGGAAACATCCTGTATATATAAGCATGTAGGCTATCGCACATGACTTCTAGATATTTCCTTCTTTTGACATGTGCGAAAAAATATAATTGTTTACAATTGGGGCATTCTTTTCAGATGAATTTGGGTTTTGAAAGCTAAGTATAGAAATCTCATATGCTTCAATTGTTTATTCAATTTGTGAGTGAAATTTATGAATAGAAGTTACTTTTCTTTTTGTGAACTTTTCAGTTTGCCTTCATTACACTTCAGCAAGTTATATAACAAAAAAATAGTAGGAAACAGATATCAAACATTTTTCAATTTCTTCTGAAGGTTATCCCAACATTATAATTTTCTGTGAAAATTAAATAATTAAAAATTTTTTGGAATCTAGTCCAGTCAACAACGTATGTCACGTTTCACTCTAGATAGCTAGATATACATGATAAAATACGTTTGACTGAAAAAAATTCAAATTCTCCAAACTTTAATAGTCTGATACAAAAGTGTCGATGTCAGTTTTTCCATCATTTGTTTTATGTTTCGTGGAGTTTCACACGAGACAATTTCAACGAAGTTCACGAAGGTATAAATATTAGTCGCACTGCTGAAACTTATTTGAGCTAATATAAAAATATCAATACCGAACATAATAGCAATAATATCGACTCTTTGCTCTTCAAAACATTTTCAAATCGACTAGTTCAATATAGCTTCGAATATATTTCAAATTAACTCGTCTCAATTGGGGCTACTTTCACGCAATCAAATACTCAACAATTCAATCTTACTTATCAAAACCCGTACAGTGGTTTTACCCCAAAATCTGGAATGCATATTTCATTCACTCAATCATTCATATCAAAATGTTTAATTCTGCATGGCAGTGGCAGTATCAACATTTTACTTGGACCACATTCCCGATTCAAAAAAATGTGAATTTTCAAATGTCTGCTCGAAACTTTTCACAATTTTTTCAAATCGGCGATTGGACATCTGAAATCAAATCAACAAGTAGGCTTAACAGTAGGCTCTTCAGTAGTTTCTTCAATCTCTTCGACCTCATTCTGAGTTGGGTCTGCTCGCTAAGTGTTTGACCATCACCTTATAAAAATCATGTGGGGATTTTGTGTCGTATATCTTCTGTCCTTCTTCATCGCAGTAGTCTCCATACTTGATACATACTTCGGTTGTAAATCCGAAGCTTTCTGAAATTTTTTGTGTGTAGAAACTTGTTGCATCCACTTTCATTAGCTGAAAATTAAGATACTGGTGATTATAATGCAATCATTCAAGTGAAAGACTAGTTAGATAAGACATTTGAAAATATTCAACAAAAGCAGTCGATCTGAATCTATGTGTTCAACTGCAATAAGAAGTAAAACGAAATATTAGAAACTCCTAATAATTATAAAACCTATTTCAAGAATCATGAAAAAACGCGTGGAAAAGCCTGGAAAACACTGCGCATCGGAAAATGAATCGAAGTATGTATTCTAATTTATGGGTGGCTTCTATGAGAAAATAATATTGAACAACATTTTTTTCTTATTGTTCCACAAATTTCGGATACTTAAACTCCTCTGAGAATTCTATAGTTCCATCTAGAAGAGGGTGTAGTCCTTTTGCTCTTTTTGCTGATCATAACTATAGGCTAGGTAGTTATTCAAACTTTCTTCTTTATTCCAACTCATTGTAATATACATTTTCTGATACATGTCTTACTTCACTACAATTACCAAGGAGTATATAATCATCATATTCCAGAATACCTAGGTAGTAACTCCTTCATTGAAAGGTTCTATAACAGTGGAGACAAAATTCTCCTGAAGACAGCTCCTTATTATCCGTGCCATAACGACAGTGTATCCCAACAGTTTCCTATGCATGCAGTCTATTCGTCAGCAACTTGTTTAATCTCTTCAAAAATACGCTCGCTGATTGTTTCTTCTGCAATTTTTCCAAATGCACAAGTCAGATTGATCACAAAGTATACGTTGAATCCTGCCTGATTTTCCCAAGTTCAGAAACATAAACGTGACCTCAATCAATCTCCAGTATCTTATAGAATTCATCACATACTCGGTTCTTCATGAACTGCTCTCAACTCATATATTTGTCATATCGAATTCGAAATCTTCTGCAGAACTATAGGACAATGTTTGTTTGTTCCCTTATAGTCCATCACATACTGAAACGATGAAAATAGGATATATAATACCTTAGGTGTTGGGCGGAGAAAGTAGCATGTTTTTGTTATATTCCATATCACATAGCATGCATTTTTGCCTTGTTTCTCTTTCGTAGATACTTTCTACTCTCATTACAATACATCAGGCTACATTTCAGTTCGCTTGTCCACTTAAAGCGTCCGGTGTAATCACGGTCGTCATCCTCAGACATCGGATTGAGCTTCATTACCTTGCCTCTCACCCTTCGAACAAATTGATTGTGTGGGCCGTTACCTCATGTTCCAGGAATCGAGTCCAGAGTCTACTGGTGGTTATCCCTGTAGATGCATTACTAGCATCGAAGGGAGATTAGCAATCTTTCTCCAGGGTGCAACTGTGCTGCGGGTCCAATTTACACCAGTTGGTCGGATAAGTATTGGTAGATATTTCTGGCCCGACTCACCAAAGGCCTCGGTGTAATTTAGCCACTCCTGCTCATTCATTATAATTATTTCACGGAGGTTGAACTGATTGAGCCATGTCCCCGAAGCATCGATACATTCAACAGAACGCGTCAATATCATCAACCAATAACCACTCCCCACACCGTGGGACGCCCTGTCTGACATATACTAAGTATTTGTGATATCAGGCGAACACGAACTGCACCTTTGAATAATTCATCAATTCAAATGACGATAATTCCTCATCAAAGGGTATGTTCCTTCAAAAATATACCGCAAAGCATAACAAGAGAAATGTTTCTTTTGCAAAAATCTATCCACGTTAAGTTTGTTTGTATTAAGGACAAGTTTTCACCTGAAAACAATTACAAAATAGTTATATCATTTTTCATTTCCTGAATAGCAATGCGATACACTTCGTTTTCATGTATTCAGACGAATTCAATGGCCAAGTCGAATAATTGAGAAAGCCACCCAATTCAACCTTTTTGCCTATCAAGGTCCAAACTCTGGAAGATATGGAGCTTTGAAATTGCGACAACGTTTTAAAAAAAAATTACCTGCATAGAACGGAGGGATGCGATTGAGTGGCCTTCTCAGTCACATGACTTCTCAGTCATTTAGATGTTTTTGTAAGGACACATAAAAAGCGAAGTATATTGTATTCCAGTTATTGGAAGATCTGTGAGAACGAATGAATAATGTATGAACGTGAAGTGACACCATCAGAGCTCCAAAATGGACACAAACAGTTTGAAGATTACTGTAAGAAAGTTGGTGAACATTAAATCTTTTTGCATTTTTTCTTATTATGCATTGTTGGTATTTCAAAGCTTCATATAATTCGAACGTGTTAACCAGTTTTTGAGAATGGAGTAACTATAATAGGGGATTGATGAAGTTCCAACTCAACCCCCATCAGATACAGTTGTAAGTTGACATCATCACTTATAGGGTTGTAGGTTTTGTACGGTTATAAACGAACTCAACGTGGTTTTGAACCCTTGCGAAAAGTGATTTCTCACTTACTTCCGTTTCCTTACAGTACATATTCGATGGGCCACCCTGTATATTTATCATGATTGTTACTATATATTAATGATTTTCTATGACATGGTGAATGAGTAATTTGAAGATTCAGCTCCACAACGTATCCAACCAACTCAATTGTTAAATAACGAACAACCACCCCATTATATTTCCAGCTTCCAGTTAGAGCAACCGACTAAGTCTAAAACCACATACCCAAGAAGAAAAAGTACCTCTTCAGAATTCATTCTACAGGTACCCTGTGATTCTGAGGGGATCTGCATGAGTGTAACATAACATATTACTTGAGCAAGTATGCAGTTCTTCAATGTCCCCCCTTTTATTTTTTGAACAGGTCTACTCAAAAAATTGAAATTTTCGAAAATGAAATTAATACATGCATTTTGAAGTGAAATTTACAGATCAAACTTTCAAGATGGCAACTGGGCGCGATCTAAGAAAAACAATTAAAAGAAAAAGAGGTCTTGTGACACATAATTTTGAAGCTCCTGACGAATACTTCTCCACTCTAAAATATGAAGTCAATATCTTCACCTACTACAAAATGGCGAAACATTCAATATATTCCTGAAGACAAACACATTAATATCGATATTTCTAGTAATATTCCATTTTATCTGCCATATGGCAAATGGCAGACGGCAACTTAACAAACCTCAGTTTGTTAAGTTATTTTTTGTTTATAAAAACGACAAAAAATATCAGTACGACAATGAACATGATTGTTTAGTTAGAATATTCTTTTTTAGTTTTCGGTTTTACTAGTAGAAAGGTACCACGTCAACAATCTCTAAAATGGTCAATTATCGTCCATTGGAACAAAAAATTGAAGCGAGTTTTATTTACGATGCGACGCGTAACTTTCACGAGACTGATATAATTTTCAATGAACGTTTTTCGAATCGTCCTTTCTGTAGAAAATATTTGAAGGAACTTGTATCCAAATTCACAACTAACGGTAGTGTACATAACGAAAAGCCTCCAGGTCATCCGTCCATTCCGTAAGAACAGCAAGTGCAAATAATTGGTGGGATGGTAGTAAATCCTAAACAGGCTACTCATACCGTCGCGAAAGTTTGTGAGGTGTCTCCTTCTACTGTGAAGGAATATATCCATATATAGATATCATCCATACAAAATCAAAATGAAGATGACCCTGATCGGAGAACAGAATTTTGCGAAATCATGACAAAAACCATTGCAAGGCATCCTACCATCTCCACAATATTTGTTTCAGTGACGAATGTACATTTTTCAAACGGCAATGTTCACAGATAAAATTGCCGTTATTGGACTGACACCAACCCTCACGTTTGTCGGGAAACACGTACCCAATATCCACAAAAATCAATGATTGGGCAGGAATATTGAAGAACCATATTGTAGGAGCTCTATTTATTGATAAAAATTTAACAGGGATATGCTGGAAACTACTGTTGACCCTATCATCACTGAAATCTTCGAAGCGAATCCTAGTGAATTCGATATGTATATTGTATTCTAACAAAATGGAGCACCACCACATCACTCCAGACAAGTATAAAACTATTTGGATACTACTTTTCCCGGTCGTTGGATTGGCTGTCGAGATCCTACAGAAGAGCCCGCTTGGCAGATTTGAACCCTTTTGACTTTTTTCATGGATAATTTGGATAATTTGGATAATTTGTTACCAGTTTTATTGAGTGTAGTGTAGTGCTCGGGTGAGCAACATGCAGAACAATAATAGTGGTACTTTTATATGTTGCAAAAAACCTTCAACGTATTCAACATGTATAAATTGTTTTGGAATTTTTCATAAAACTTGTCTCAATAGAGCAAAAAAAGATGTCAAACTTCTAGATAACAATCATGTTATCTGTTGTGAGAAGGAAAAAAATATGGAACATAAGGAAGAAATTAGCTTACTCGAGACAACAATTCAGGATTTAACAGATGATGCAGTGCTGAGAAGTAAACATTTTGAAAAATTAAAAATTGAATATGAAAATTTCACCCAGGAAGCCATTAAGGTGGAAATGGAACTAAACAATCTAATTGAAGAACAAAAACAAATCATCGAGGATTTAAACATGCAATTGAAAAACTTCCAAAAAAAGCTGAAAGATAAGATACCAGAGAGAAAAAACGTCAGTATACAAACAATAAATTCTCAGAAACATGCATCTACAATGACCAAGGACGACACCTCCAGTGGCGTAGACCTAGACAATTCACCAATTCCAACTCGGTTTCCAATGAAAAATGCAAAGAGTGGTCTCGACTTCCCGGTACAAATGCATAACCAAGTGGAACCAAATAAAATCATTATTATAGCTGGACACAATGGAAAAGATATTGCCAAATTCATGACAACACAGAAACGACCTAATTACTCAATACAAGCAATACTCAAACCCAATAGTACTACAGATACTCTGATTGAGACTGCAATAAAACACTCAGAGAACCTATCAAATAAGGATGTAGTTGTCTTGTGGACAGATAGAACAAGTACCGATATTTTAAAGAATTTTGTTCCAAAGGTGCAGCACACAAATCCTGTAATCATCACACAGCCCTACAGATATGACAACAGAGAAAATGTAGATTCGATATACCATAGAAATCTGCAGTTGAAAAAAGGATTACAAAACATGAACTTACCTCACACGTGTATTCTAGATTGCAATAACATTCTTAGGAGGTCTAATTACCACCAGAATGGATACAAAATATTAGCAAGAGGTAAATGGTACATAATTTTGGGAATATGTAATGGAATTAAACAACATAACCAACACAAGTGAAAGGTGAAAAGATGCCTTCTACCACGGTAGAAATAAATTACTTTTCACACCAGAATAACTCTCTAGCCAATGAATTACAAGAATCTCTGAATAACACTATCTTTATAGAAAACCCAGATGAAAAATGTTTATACCCACGTCTATCAGAAGTAGCTCCAATAAATGTTCCATAAATGATGATTTTTTTAATCGAAACATATATCAATTCGAAAATCTGATGATGAAATAGCCAAGAATCAAAGAACTTTAACTGTATATCATCAAAATATCCAATGTCTTGGCAACAAAATTCTACAGGTTGATGAAATAACGGACTATGAACTTAAATGTGACCTATTGTTCATCTCAGAACACTGACAAAACAATATGCAACTTGATGTTATGAAACAGAAAAATTTTAGTTTGTGTTCGTATTTCTGTAGAGTTTCTACTAAAAATGGTGGTGTAGCAATTTACAAGAATGATGTAAATCTTGTAAATTCATCATTGAAATTTCTAAATTTCAATAATTGATTTAACCAATTTCTGCATTGAAGGGGTTTTTGAATGTTGTGGCATTGCGTTACTGGAAACAAAACTGTTTTTGCATGTATTTATAGACCTTCATCAGGTAGCTTCAAATGTTTTCTCAATTGTTTATACGGGTTACTGACATTATTAAGTGACAAATATGAAAACATAATACTAGGCGGGGATTATAACATAAATTTTGGAATTGAAAGCAGAGAACTCAATCTCTTCAGTGATCAGCTGGCATGTTTCAACATGATATATACTATCAATGAACCAACCAGAGTAACGGCTAAATCAAGTACTTGTCTAGATATTTTCATCATCAGAGATGATTCTGATTACCAAATAAAAGTTAAACACTTCAGACTGTCTGATCATTATGCTCAAATCATCGAAATTCAAGTAGAAGGTATAAAAAAAGCAAATAATAATCTTCAAAACGTCCGTCGTTTTTTTTTTCAGAAGAAAACATTCGAAATTTCAAGGCTGTCCTACAGAAGGGGTCATGGGATGACGCCTATAAAGAAATATGCCCAAACAAAGCTTATGAAAGTTTCAACAATATTCTTCAATATTATATTGAATTGATTTTCCAGATGAAATGCTTTCGAAAGCAGACAAGAAAGCATAATTTTGTCATTTTCACTCCGGAACTTCACGAACTGAAACACCAAGTAAACACCTCTATTCAGAATGTGCTGAAGTTGATAATAATTATACGAAGATATATAAGAGAGTGACCCAAACGTATAGGGATAAAATGTTTATTTCCAGCAACAAAGTCAAATCAATGTGGCATATGGTACAGTCATTGACTTCAGGTCGATGATGGTCACTATCTTGCACTGATGAGTGGCTAATGAGCCCGAAACCGGTCTGCAAGTGTGCCCGTTCC
>WOGP01008900.1:0-10985 GCA_015342065.1 Leptinotarsa undecemlineata | reverse complement strand
GGGCATAAGCCAATCGTTGGATAGCTAAGTAAGAAAATGAATATATTATAGTAGTAACTAATCCCTCGGCTTTCATTTTTTCAAAAGTTGGGAAATTTTGCTGGTGGGGTTGAGAAAATTTGGATTCCCTCCCCCCTGGTTTTCCTTTTCGCTACGGCCCTGGATGTTCCTTCTTCTCATGACACCCAATCAACAATTTTGTTCACGGTACTTGTTTGTGCAGGTCGTTTATTTTTTTGTGACATAATTTGTGTTCTCCCTAAATTGTTTGCCTCCTGTGATATAACGCCTTACATGAAATGTAATTTTGTTGCACTGTCTGCAGCTAAGGTCTCTGTTATGAGGCCATATTTCTTCAGGTGTCCTTTTAATGGGCAATATCCAGTGAGTAGCCCTGTAATTATTGGATCAGTCTTCAGTTCTCTTCTCGGACGTTCCCTTTAAAGGTTTTACCGTGTGTGTTACTGGGAGTATTTTTTTCACTACTCCTTTCGTTTATTTTCCAACCATTCCCTAGTCTGGTTGATATCCCCTGCTGACTCAAGGCTGTGCTCCAAATCTAGTATATCCATTAGCACAGTCATCAGCTTTTTCGTTGCCTATAATTCCTAAGTGTCCAGACACCTAGTATAGAGACAATTTATTTCATTCTACCCGTTTCTTCAGTTCTTCACGTCATTTCGAGACCAGTATCTCTGTCACGATTGAGTTCATCACTATCACAAGCACATCCTCACTGTGAAAATATTGATCGACTCATATTGTTGAGGCCTCAAGTAGACATTCCTTGCGTAGTTGTAGTGAAAGTGTACCATGTTGAGCTCTAACTTGGTTGGAGAAATGCATGTCACGAAAAGTGTTACAGTCCTGGTGTTTGGGATCGGTGCTTGTTTTGGATATGTTATCATGGATTTAACCATCATTGAATATAGCTAATACTTCACGTATGATACAGTGCTCATGTTTTTAAATCAGTACGTCGGACCAGTAATAGTGCTAACGTCTTACTTTTTATCCTATCCAGTAAATGGTTCTAGATCAGTTTGGGATCTAGTATGACTCCCAGATATTTCACTTCCCATGACAGTTGTATTCCTCCACCTTAGAGTTTTAGAGGTCCTAGTCCCTCTTTGTTGATACTTGTACTTTCCTAATTTATACTAAATAGTTTTAGCAAGATGTTTCTACTATCAAAAATTTACTCTACACATGTTTCATTAAATCCTATAAAAAAATCTGCGGGGTTATTCAAGTAAAAAGTCACGAAAATGGTTGTAGTCAAAATAGTATTAGGTACTGAAGATGTACAAATCCTGTACATCTATTGTAAGTTTGGGAAATGTCTTAACCCAAATATCTCCAAAGCAAAAAATTATTATTCAATATAAACCCTCTATTCGTATTTCCGCTTGTTTTGTTGTGAAAGTATTCCAACCTGAAAAGTACAGATTGTAGCCGATTATTCACTAGAAAGTGATTTTGTATCAAGGACAAAATACAATTCAACAATCTATTCTTGTGCGGTTTGTTTATAGTATAAAAAATTGAAATATGAGATGTAGAATAAATAACTGTGAGTGATCCATAGGTATATTCTAACTAAAAACATTCTGTATATCATTATTGCTTCGCCCACGTTTTTACCGCGAAGAGGTCAACAATCTACCCCCATTGAACATCTTTGTAGAAGCAATTTTACCAACCATTACAAAAAGGCACATTTTGGGACAAAGAATATCCTCTCTTCTCCATCCCACACACGTGCAATACGGCGCAAAACAGAATGAGCAAGAAACAACGTCGTGAAAACTTGATCTGCAAGTTGAACAGCTAAACAGCTGACTTCCATAACAAAGAGATGGATGGATGTCTACCCAGTATCATATTTTAAGATACAGTTACTCATGTGGACTGAATCATTGATCATGTTTAGACAAATTTGTAAATAGAGTTTTGATGATAAACAAAAAATGAGGTAAACAAAACTCAAATCAATGAAGTACCTGATATGTGATAAAAATCTATCTACTTTTTCCAACGTGATCCGGCCGTTCAATAACATATTCGTTGGTGCTTAAATCGCTATGCAAGGTGGATGAAAGAGGTGTACAAACAGTGCAATAAAAATAAAAGTCTACAGGGTATAAAATGGCAGCCTTAATTTCAGGTAACAAAGAAACAAAGCGAAAACGAACTAAAAAACAATGTGTCGACTCACTTTTGAAATCATGCGTGTATATTGTGGTATTTGGAGACTATCAACAGCAAAATCTTCGCAAATCAATGTTGTTGTTAGATAAAAAACACTAAATTACAACCCGACTTCCCGAAATCTAGCTGAATGATAACGCATGTCAATACCCGAACGCATTCGATGTACTGAAAGCACAGTTTCAGATCGTGCCGTAAACAACAGTGATGGCAGCAGGGTAGCCAGTGCGCATATAAACAAATGAATGCTTTGCAGGCGCGATAGCCACGTTTCTCTAAACACGACAGATATCAAAAAAGTCTAAAGACAATATGATACTTCGAATGTACTTTTCATTTAGTTTAATTCTGGTCTGTATATGGGTATTTGTGATATGGGTGGTTGTTCAGTGAGCAGATTCAGATTTTTTGGAAAAACAAAAGCAACACGAAACAACTGGAAAACATAAACTGGAAAAATATCACAGAAAGCATTTCCCCAATGTTATTTCGGTCATTACAGTTATTTTCAATTTATCTTTTTAGGGGCATCAAGCCATACTTTCAGAATACATAAAAATATCCACATGGACACGATAAGGCTAGCTTCAGTCCTCAACGTATACTCTGCCCATCTAAGCGATAAAATACCCCAATTATCATACATAGTGCATGTGATCTCCCAGACAAGGGTGCTTGTACAGGAACGAGAGATGTTTTTGATAATATGCGGCTGGCTATGTAATTTTTTTATTTGGAGTGTAGGGACACAAATTAGCAGTTCCTTCAGCAATATCGGTACTTAACATTTTAAAAACTTAAACTTCAAAATACGGTATGTGTACACACCACAGTCGTTTAAACGTAAGTGACTACTCCGACACTCTTTCAATTCAAAAATAATTACATCACGAGTATTCCAGAAAAATATTACAGAAAACATTTTCCCAATGTTATTTCGGTACTGATTTAGAGTCATTTTTATTTTGTCATTTTGGAGGCACCAAACCATACTTTCAGAAGACATAACAATACTTACATGGACACGATGAGGTTACCTTTAATCCTCAACAAAGTTATTTGTTCAACTATCGAAAAAAAAAATCAAATTTTTTCATATGACACCTTGCTGAATCAAGTAATTTGATGTCATACTTTCTGCTATATAGGTAGTTGGATCATTTCTGATGGAGTTTAGTTCATAACAAGTGTAAAATAATGAAAATAGTAAACCTGATTTTCTATGTGGGAACCAGAATCTTGACTTGACAACACCGCAACTGCACAGTGCGGTGCAATGTATTGAATCATAGTACTTAGCTCAGCGTCTCAAGAGAGTGATAGCAGGAGCGTAACTCTAGATGATCATGCAGGTATTTACTACCACAACATTTTTTTCTTCAGGACTCTACGGAAATGGAGAATGTTGGACTGATGGCTGGTTCTTTGAGTGCCTACTTTCGTTTTTCAATTCAATTGTTCGAACATTATATATTTGTTTTCAACTTAAGTATCCTAGAGGTTTAACAGGATGTCGACCTTCAGGTTGTTAGTGTCAGTGGTCTTTCAGAAAACGTATCACTCATGTTCTTTTTTTGATTGAATGAAAGTCCCTGGGGCAACTGTATCTGATAGGTACTCATCATAAACAAAAACTGTAACATAATACATTATAAATTTTAAAAAGTTGTCAATTTAATTTAAAGGAACTTTTAGAGTTCCTTTGAAAGTACTGTCATAATTTGGTAACAATTTTCTTGGTACTACAATAAATATTTTCATTCAATGCATCTACTCATTTGAGGACAAATCGTAGTTCTTTCACATCGGTAGTTCTTTGCATCAAAAAATTCTAAATACTTCATTATTGAGATTAAAGAATACCAGAACCGCTTAGGTGTTGGTTTTGGTAACTCACTGATATTTGACAACCTTCTCAAATAGTCATCTGCAAGGAAACTGGGACCAACATCAACTGTCGATTATGTATATAGAACACAAAATCTGCTATCTTAGCATGTCATACATTTGGAGACATTAAATGATCACAAGGAAGTTACATCATGTTTAGAATGATACTGAAAAGTTATCAAAAAATCAATAATAAAAATATTTTTCGGAACAATCTTTCATTTTCATGCTCGAACATTAAATTAAATCAAACCCATAAGTTTATTACACACAATTCATAAGATATGCAAGCTTACTGCGATATTTATAAAAACATATTTTTTTTTTTTTTAGATTGACTAATGTTGAGATAAAGTTCCATATCTGGGAGTCACACGTTGAAATGAAAGACCTAGCCAGTCCTTAGCTCTCTCAAGTTTCGGCTTTGGAGGGTGGCTAAATGCGCCATACAGAATCAAAGGCCAGAAAAACCTAGAGAGAGACTTTTGAGAATTGTCGTTCGTAGGGGGACAACAGCCGGAAAAATATATTTTAGCAGAAACAGGTTCTTGTTTATCTACACCGGTAAAACTCGCAACAAGCTTCATTCATATTATATAAATTGTTTAAGGTATTGAAATTATTATTTGATTTACTTTAACGTTCATTTTATTCTTTTTGAAGTATATCGCTAACTCCATTTATAGGTCAATATACCATTATTATGTGGTTAGAAAAGGAACAAAATATATAGATATATAAATATATCAGTAAGAAAAATAACGATTCACCTCCAAATTTTAAATTACACGGAATTTTGTGTCAATAATTCCTGCTATCTCTGCTTATATCACAGTACAATGCTGAACTGTGCTTATCGCCGAATGCCAGCTATCTCCGTCAGTTCATGTTGTTGGCCCTCTTCGTGCCAAAAAAGGATGAATGTGAAGAATCTGCTGGATATAAGGTTAGGGCTGTTCCGGAATCGGAATATCAATTACACATATGTAAAAAATAAGAAGCAAGAGTATAAAATGGCAAGGACAAGAGCTAGCAAAGCTTCGTTTTTATTGCGAACATGCAAGCAGTTCTAATAGCACCAAGGTCTCGCAAGTTCACAATATATGCTTTCATAATGTAATCAATCATGATGATTTCTGTTTAATCTGGATCGAGAGTGTGGGGTGCATAAGTTCAGAAGAGTTTGCCGCAACATGGACATATTTAACGAAAGAAATAGTTTTATCTAAAATTCAACAGGAAAAGGAAACACAACAATGATTATTAACACTGACGTTTACTATTACCAAAACCGCAATGTTGTAATGACAATCGCATTATTCTATAGGTTACACAATTGAGCAAAATTATTTAGAGGTGGGGCACACCCAAATGGAGGCTGATATATGCACTTCACGATTGAAAAATCTTGAGAAAGTAAGTAATTAATATGCCAACAGAATACGTTATGCGCGAAGGTACCCAAAGCCATGCGAGGTGACTTATTTTAACTATACATTTGAAAAAAAAGTGATAATTTACAAAGTATCCGTCCTGGGAAGGCTTAAGGAGATCTACGGAAAGAGATATTCTTTAAAATATATAGCTGGTGGTGGTAAATAGACAAAGGTAGGAATAGCAACGCATATATGAAAATAGGCTTTCTATTAAATCATTAAATACAAAGATCTACAACATATTAAACGCACTTTGCTAAAAGAATAACGTGAATTTTATGACAACTTACCGTTCAAATAGACGATCATCTCTCTAGTTTTCAAACATGGTAAATACCCGTAATTTTTATACTTGAATATTATTTTTTTCAGTTCCGATATTTCTATGTAAACAATGTAATTTTGTAAAAAATATTTTCATCAAATAATAAATAATATTTTCAAAAAATAATGGTACACCATCTTTGGGTGCCCGTCATATTGGATTTACAGTGACGTAATTTAATTTTTCTACAAACCCTTTCATTTGATACCCATAACATGGGTATCATGATATCCATATTTGATTTTAAGTGACGCATTTGCATTATTTTCAGCAAACCCAAATCTATTTATACCCATATCATGGGAGTGCACAAAAATAACTAGTTCGTCATGCTGGACGCTCTGTCATGTTTAATTTAGAGTGACGTCATGTTATTTTTCTTTTCTTCTCTGCAAATCCTTCCATTAGTAGGATGATACATACGAAACTGCGAACATATAGTCTTGTAACAAAATAATATTACGTAGAAAAATCAGAGAGAACAACCGGGTGGTTAGCGTAAGTATTGAGTTCCACCCTTTGGGTCAATCGCTATGAATGCTAGATCGATACCAAATGAACTCATATTTTATCAGGGAAGAATTGAGGAAATTGATACTCAATATGCATTTTGTCGAGTATCCCAAATTGTTTCCAATCTCTTCTATCGGGAAAAATGTAATACTTGAAACTTATTCAGTTAAACGACAAACATCATGTAGTGTAAAGTAGTCAATAAACATTCATTCATTCATTCATTCATTAGACAATTTGAATAATACTGAAGTGCTACCCCAACGCCAACGAATACTTTCACTATCAACGCTAATGTTCCCCAGGGATCCATATTGTATATCAACGACTTATTGGCAAAAACCAAGAATCCAATATATTGCTTTGCTGACGACAGCACCCTTGTCTCGTTATTCCATTTGAATTTCAGGATATCGGCTACGGAGGCACATCTTCTCCGGCAGCAGAAAGTTGCATATCTTAATGAGGATATAGAAGTGATTTCGAATTGGGGTGAAAGTAACTAGGTTCAATTCAATGCCACAAAAACCCAGGCATCGGTTTCCTCCAAGAAGATGAGTGTCCGGATATAACTATGTCAGGTCAGACAATTCCCCTTTCTGCTGTGATAAATTTATTTGGGGTTAGAATGGACACCAATATGTCTTGCCACAATCATTTCGCTGGAATAGCAAATACTGATTTTGATGAGCTTGGAACGCCGTTCCTAACCAGAAAACTATACACAACAGTAACTTTTGATGCTTTATAAAGCTCAGGTCAGACTTTCTGTGGAGTAGTGTTCTCATGTATGGAGCTCTGCCCCCAAACATACTCTGAAATTGTTGGATTCCATCCAGAAAAGAGCCATCCGCTTGATTTGAGACGCGAACATCACGTGCAACCTTGATAGCCTAGGCCTAGAACATCAAAGTAAGGTTGGAGATTTGTCTCTCTTCTATAGAGACGGGAAGTGTTCAAGTTACATATATATGGTACATTTGATTCCACCGAGATTGGTATATATCAAAAATAGGTGACGGACTGGACTGTGAGTGCTCATCGTTATGAGGTTCAAGTCATTACACTTCGAACTCCACTGTTCAAGAACTCTATTATCTGGAAAACTGCGTTTATGTGGAATAAACTTCCTGAGACCGTTTTTCGAAACGGATTTGATCTTCAGCGACTCAATTCAATGTGAATCGCTACTTTCGCACAGGCACCGCTCTGAGAGCGCTTTGAGAATTTTCCTGTAGTGGTTGTATTTTGTCCTTAAAAAAACACCTCGACACGTGTTTCAATCACTAAGTGATCATCTTCAAGAGGAATATTAAACTAAATCTACATGCAATGTTTAGATTGGCTTACGGGTTTTGCAGTTGTCTTCTTTGGTACCATATAATTTATAGTGTTGATTTTCCGCGCACTTTCACTAATGACGAGTTCGTGCATACTTTCGGCGCGATTTGGATGACTTGGCTTCGTTTTGGCGCTTTTCAATACCGTGTGCCAGATCTTTGGTAGGTATGTTTTGTCTTCCTTTCTATGGAAGTTCTCTTGGTGTTTGTGAATTTCTATGGCTTCCAAATACATTCAGGTTGACTCCTGATTTGACGTTGTTAGCCTCTCGGTATTTGCAAATAGGATCTTGTGTTCCCCGGCGGACAGTGCATGCTCAGCGACTGCAGACTTCTCGGTCTGTCCCAATCGGCAACTCTGCTCGTCTTTTTCTCTGACCAATGTAGACTTTATCACAGTTACATGGGATCCTGTACACTCTCACTGATTTGAGTAGGCCTCTGCTGTATTTTGCCGAAAGGAAGAGAGAACCAGAAGAGAAGTCATCCAAATCGCGCGGAAAGTATGCACGAACCCGCTATTAGTGAAAATGCGCGGAAACACAACACTATAAATGACACGCCAGAAATGAGAGTATCAGTTTCAGTTGACACATCAAGAAGAGTACTTTGACCACGCCACTGAAGATGACTGCCGCAGTTGCAGTTGAAACGTTTGGAGATTATAACCAAAGAAGACCAGTGCAAAACTCGAAAGCCAATCAAATCATTGACGCTAGCCGTTAAAGCCTTCATTCTTATTTCTATTTACAATGTTGTCCTTATGTATACTATACATACCTCTGCTAGGTACCTGCGTACTAGCCAGGTAAATCTGATATCTAAAAATAATATTTCAACAAGCTACGTAGTAAACTATTAGATATTGGTCCACCAATGTCATTCAGAATATTACGTTGACCTCGGTCGTCGGCAGGTCGGTAGCCAAGCGGTTCAGCGTGGGTGCTTTGTTCACTCACTCGAATTGACTGCTGTGCTGGTCGGTGGTTCAAGCCCTAGTTTGAACGATCGATCTTCATTCGCTATCGTCCAACCCGTGTTAGGATTCACACGTTAAAAGGTAAGACCTCGTTAATCCTCGGCTCGCACAAGTTTCGACTTCTGAGGGTTGTGGTTCGTAGGGGTGCAACAGCAGGTTACCGGAAAAACTGATTTTAAAACCTGTTTCTAAGCTCTTATTGGCATCTGGATGTCTGTTGTTAACTTGTCTATATAGTCTTATTGAACTAAAGTCTACGGAATGGATATGTTGCAAAACATAATGGGTGACCGCTGATTTTTTGGTCTTCCCTATTTTAGGTGTGCTAGGTGTTCCTTATATTTTATTTTAAAAGATCTTTTAGTCTGTTTTTAGTTTTAGTTTGCATCACAGTCCTTTTAATTTCATAAATTCCAGACTTTTCCTAATTCTCGACTTTGTCCTTAGGATGTCCTGAAAGGATATGTAGTTTATGACATGTTTTAAATACCACCTTCATACCTGGTTCGTTAAAAATGCAAAATTCTTCGTGAATTGGTGGTATGCAGCATGCAACTGAAATATATATATAGGTATATATTTATTTCACAATTTCGAGAAACATCAAATCAATTGATGAAAATAAGAGTACTTAACATGAGAGTTTAGTAAATATGAGAGTATTTGTATATGTTTAAAAGATTGTTTCAAATTTACCATACGGAACATTGAGCAATAATTTGTACTGGATTCCCTATGAAGTTTTTTATTCAAATCATGAATAATGAATGCCATCATTTTGAAGAGTATTGTCTGTAGTGTAAGATTTATTGAACTTAATAAAATGAAGAAATACAATGTAGTAAATATTGATTTGACATATCTAGTGGGAAGCAGTTAAAAATTTCAGTACCTACTTGAACCACTCAAGTTATGAAAAAATATAATATATACGATAAGGAAGAAACCAAGTGACTGAATAATAAAACTGTTAATTCAAAAGCTGACAAATCCCAATAGAATCACGAAAATCACTAGTTCTTTGAAAATATATCTAGTTTTAAGTTTTATTGATCCTAAAATTGGCCATGCGAATGAATCACTTCCATGAAAGCAAATCGTTATCAAGGAACTATGAACATTTCATATTCAAAACTAACAGATAATGCAGAACTCAAATCTTAATATCAAAAATAATGTAATATTTCAATTTTGGAATATTCTCGCCATCTTCAGTCCAATAGAAATACCTTATATTCTAAGATCAATAGAGTGACTGTTTAATTTTCAAACATGTTCTCGTACGGGCAACTGTTCTTTCAGTTATGTGACAAGTAAGTTGCCTATTGGGGAGGCGCTTTTGAACATTATATCTCAATAAGGAAATGGTACACTTTAAAGAATTTATTAAAATTCTAATTATCCTTAATTTTTAAATAAATTAAAATAATACAGTTACACATAGGAATATTGATGAATGATTATATGTATTCCTTTTATAAAATGATTGTCAAATTTCTCAATAATTTTGACTATCGCGAAAATGGTGCTTATGTCAGAATAGCTATTTCATTCCATTTATATTATATTCGTTTTGACAACAGACCCCAGAAAATTCATTTATCAAAAATAGTCCATTCATTATGGACTGGGACTTCAAATGAATGGATCAATATAATTCGCCGCGTAGCTACTTCTTATACCACCCTTGGATAACAAACGGCCTCAGCCAGAGAAACACTATCTATTAGGTTGCACTTTTGCCAACGTAACACGTTGCATAAGCATAAAAAAATGTATACTCGGGATTCGATGAAGCTGATGGAAGCCGTTTTTGCCTAGTCCTGAAGTAATTTAAGTGCTTGAAAAGATAGTAGTAGATTGGCGAGAGGTCTGGAGATTATGATGAGTATGGCAGAACTCCAAAGCTCAAATTGTTTAATTTTTTCGCGGTTAATTGTAAAAAGTGGGGACGGGTGTTGTCTTGGAGCAGAATCAGACATTTTTTATTGACCAGTGGCGGCTGCGGCAAATGTCAAATTTTCGGAACGCTGTAAAAAAACTGAATTTGTAATAGATAGCTAAAAATTGGTATATGGGTAAAAAAATGAAAAAAACAATCATCTTTTCTCTTTATCGATTTTCGAAATTTCGAGCAATAACCGCTTTTCTGAACATTTTTTCCAAAAAATGTCAAATTTGACAGGGAAGAAAAATCACTTGATCGGTCATATGCATGTCATTTGGCATCATTTTTAAAGCACAACCTAATGAATATATCAAAAGTTGTTTGAAGAGATAAACCAAAAAAA
>WOGP01008899.1:0-10986 GCA_015342065.1 Leptinotarsa undecemlineata | reverse complement strand
TTTCATAATGGTTTTTTAATTTTATTTGATAAACGTTTCTATAACAAATTTATAAAACACTCTTATTGCCTACAACTGTATTGTGTTCACCGATCATCTAATACAATCAATTAGTGTTTTGGAAGTAATTATAAAATACTAATGAAATAAAACTCTTGCAACAATATGGAATTATAAAACAACTTTGCTGGTGGTGATTTTCTGCGAAATCGGGTTGAAAGTGTCGAGAGGTATTGTGCAATCTGTGAATGTGTTTTTTCGGAAAATGTTAAAGTTATCATTGTTTTTGGATATTGTCAGATATGAAAAATTTATCTCATGGTTCGCTTCTATATCTACGGTGAATTTGAATTTATCGTGTAGACATATCTAAAGTAGAACACAATATGTTATGGAAAATAGAGTTATTTGAAATGAGATAATTCTCTAAATTATTCAGAAAGATATCTGTTAGTAACGGAAATAGCGGTGATCCCATCGGTAGGCCTGAGATTCAGGGAAAGGCATTCATCTGTTGGAATATTTGGAAACATGTTCTTGATGTCAAACGATACTAATTTAATGTTATTGTTAATTTTTATGTTGGTAAGTTTGTTTGCTAGGTCTTTAGAATTTTGTATGGTGTGAGAAATTTTGAAATTAGTGATCTCCCTGAATTTGCAATTCAAGAACTTCGACAGCTTATAACCGAAACTAGTAAAAAAATATAAAACTGTCGTTAAAAAGAAGACAGAATTTGTTTTCAAAGTGTATTCTCAGTATGCAAAGAAGTAACTTTCGGAAACAAACTGAAAGAAACAGACCTTTCGAATTAACCAAAACCTTCCTTATTCAAACATTAATCTTTCCGAAAAATATACCCCCCTCAATCAAAAAGAAGGTTGTTTTGTGATACCGGTTTTCAGAATATATTTTCTCCATGAGATAGATGGAGCAAAACTGTTTCAGATATGAAAATTTTCTTTCATTCATAGAACTGACCTGAATAGTTGATGGAAATCTCTTGACGTATTCAAAATAGAACAATTAAATTAGATATTTCCACTTGAAAGTTCACAGAATCGCGACACGTGTTCGGGAGTCACGATACTATTTAATAAACTCATGTGTCATGCTTTTATAGTAATTTGAATTATGAAGTCGGGTAGTGATAGTAATAATACACTACAATCTAGTGATACTATTCTACATTGCAATAAGGTATAATTAAATTATAAAATAATTCATAAAAGAAGTATTTTCTTCAAGAAGTTCAGAGAAAAACACAATAGTATGTAGAAGAATGATATTTTTACGAAAATGGCGACATATATTTCTTGCCGGTATATAGAAACGGAAAGGAAGTAGGCAATGAATTTTAGCAATTACAACTAACCAAAATGTCAACAAACCTATGAATGGGTAGTGATGTATTCAGTTGCATTTATTGTGTCACGAGATGTCAATGAAAATATCATTGTCAGACGTATTTTGGTACTATTAGCTCACTATAAATTCATTTACATAGATGTCAAGCTTATTATCATTTTTTTTAATGAGACAAAAATAATAGTCCAGGATTAATATTGGAGTAATGTTACTGTATACGTTCATCTATCTATATTTTAAAATTCTCCATTTTATTCATTTCAATATTACATTATTTTCTAATCCTCTATTCTGAAATTCGCCCACATCGCTGCATTTTACTAATTGTTTTTGGTTCCACGTGAAAGGGACTTTTAATTGTTAAACGAAGTAGGATATTTAATCCTAATGGAGTTCTGAGAGCTTCTCCCAGTAATTTTGTTTTTTGTTTTTGATAAAAAGGGAATTTTGAGGCTTATATATGAAAGGAAAATGAAATGAATATAACCAACATGTAAATCCTCGGAGGTATTCATAGGAGGATGATGATAATTCCATGATAATGAAACGGCATATTTATAATGTCTAAGCAGGGTCATTCGAAATGAAAGAACTTATTCCATGCCTATTCAAAAACATTTTCACACTGGAATATAATATTTTTCGAAAAATCAAACCAGTGAAATGGATATTAGTTCGGACAACATGAACATATGAGCAATATGGTACAAGTAGTAAGAAGAGCGAGGTGGCCATGGGTGAGGGTCTGCTCTTCCAGTCCAGCGATTATGGTAATTTTCATCAAAAAATTGCCATGCCACTACACTAAAATGTGATGGAGCACGATCGTGCATGTACCATATACGGAATCTTTCCGTGACTGGAGTTTCTTTGAGAAGTCCAGGTGAAACAAATTCTCCATTCTCCATTAGTTCTATGTGGAAGAAAGTGAGACCTAATGAGATTGTAACAGACATTTCCAACTCAAATAAAAGAAAACTGTTCTTGAAAACTATTTTCTGTCAAGGCGTGTGGATTGTTTTTGGCCCAAATGTGGCTGTTTTGGAAGTTAATTGAATTGCGAAAAAAAAAGCTTCATCTCTAAACAATATTCAACTTAGAAACCGTGTTTTTTTTTATTTTACCGCGTAACCAATTCGAAAAAGATAGTCTTACTAGCAGATATCTGGGCAATAGAGCTTGCACATGTTGCATGTGATAGGAATATAGCTGCTGGGCTCTCAAAAACTGCCACACTGTGACATGAGTAATATTCAGTCCTTCAGCTATTTTCCGAGTACTGGTATGAGGATTTACTTCAATCTCTTTTGAACCAACATCTTCAGTTTGAACTGTTCGTACCGTTGCAGGCCTCTCAATGACAACCGTCAAGTTTTTAAAGCTGCCTGTTTCAGAAAGTCGTGCATGGAGACGTACAAAAGTTCTTCTATTAGGCACTACACGCTGAGGAAATATTTCATGGTAAATGCGTCTTGCAGCATTCGAGTTTCCGTGAGTTATTCCATAACAGAAATGCATATCTGCTATTTAACTGTTAGTAAATTGAACCATGTTTTACAAAAATGGTTCAAAGAATAACCACTAAACACACTTTTTATAAAAATACCATTGCCAAATTAGAACAAAATTAGGTAAACGATATTTACGAATAATTTTTTTAAATTTTTATTTCAACACCCTGCATCTTGAGAACGAAAAATTTGCGGACCCATGCTCATATGAACATTTCGTCTTAAAATTACCTAAAGAATCGTCTGTTGAATCTATGGTACATACTTAATTAACACCCTGTATGTTAAAATGGTAGTAATTTGATTTTCATTGTTTTCGTGGATAATATACACTGTTTCCAAAATTAAATGATCTACCAGCAAATAAAGGACGGCATGAATCCCTATAACTAGCTTTGCATAAATATTATACATATAGTCCTAAGCGGTAAAGGTCCGATTAATTTTCATTTGTTGACATAGTTACTCGATTTTTTTCAAGGAAATGAAAAAGGAAATCACCGAATTGAAGAAAGATAACACCAAGAACAATCAGCTCAACGATGAGGATTTGTTTGCCCTCGATCCTGAATACGGTGTCGATTTTAACTTGGGCTCCAATGTAGGTGCATTTGGGTCAACTGTACCAAACGTCTACCCCAACTACCCAGGTGCAAGATTACCTAATCCTAATCCATTGGCAGCATATGCACCTACCGCTCTTTATCCTTCGCTATACCCCGGATTAGCTTACGCATATGGAGGTCTAGGTTTACCACAGCCTGGAACATTACCGTTCGTGTCAGATCAGCAACAGATGTCACATATTCCTGGTATGGCCACACCTGGGGCCGTTGGTTATCCTCAGATTTTGGGTCAGTCTTCTTTGAATCCCACATTGACAAGTAGTACGGGATTAGGAATAAATATGGTAACAGGTCAACCACTTTCCCAAGGACACCAGCAACATACAGCTAGCCAACTAATCAAGGACATTTCCAGAGCTACTTCCAGCATCCCTACTCCCAGTATGAGTCAGAATAGCTTCACTACTATATCATCTTCGTCATCTATGACTGCAACAAGTAGAGCCCCTCCGGTGAATGTGGTCATAACTTCATCAGATCCTCTCCCTTTAATCAAAACGCCTACCTCGCAGCCAGTTTTGTCTGTAACCATTCCTCCTCAACATATCAAAGGCAATACTGTCAAACCTCAACCTCAGATCTCACAGGCTTCCAGTATATCTTTACCCTCAATGCTGTCTAGTGCCCCATCTGTTCCGACCTCGTTCAGCTCTTCTCTGTTTTCTGGCCTCCCTCCTAACAGCTCTTCTCTGTTTTCTGGCCTCCCTCCTAACAAAACCCCTGTGAGGAATGTCGGCCTAGGATTTCAAATTGGAAAATCTCCACAAGAAACTTTCAGTTCACCTAAAGTTGGTGACACTTCTAATTACAGCAACGTTTCCTCTACTTCCTTAGACGAACACGATCCTTGTCCGGACTTCAAACCCATTATACCTTTACCAGACGAGGTCCCTGTTAATACAGGAGAAGAAAATGAGACAGAACTGTTTTGCCAGCGTGCCAAGTTGTTCAGGCACTTTGTCAACAAAGATACCAAAGAATGGAAGGAGAGAGGTGTCGGCAATTTGAAAATCCTCCATAACCCAGAAAGTGGAAAGATCAGAATTCTCATGAGGAGGGACCAGATCCACAAAATCTGCGCGAATCACTTCATAACAAAGGAAATGACATTGACGCCAATGGCTAATAACGAGAGGGCTTACGTTTGGGCGGCCCAAGACTTTTCTGACGAGGAGGTTGTAACCGAGACATTCTGTGTCAGATTCAAAACCGCAGAGGAAGGGAAGAAGTTTCTCGAGGCTTTCGAGTCCGCTAAAAAACTTTTAGATAAGGCTCCGGTTACTGGAAAAGAAATTGCAGGAAAAGCTGATCAGAAAGCAGGCGACAAAACCAAAGAGAGTTTGAAAACGGCAGATAAACAGAAAGAGAATTTGGTAGCAACTGAGAAGCCAAGGGAAGATACACCAAAAGCCCAAGTCGTGAAATCTGCCACAAGCCAATCGGGGGCTATTCTTGGTGGATTCGTATTTACTAGCACACCAACGTTCAAGACAACTGAAACTACAACACCAAAAACAGCAAAGGTTCCGGAAAAGAGTAAGACCAGTCCATTTGCTGCATTTACTTTTGGAAAAAGCAACACTCAGACAAGTACTTTGTTCCAAAATCCTTTGAAAACTAGTGGAGCCCCAGTTTTTTCACCGCTTGTCATCTCCCAGGAGAAACACGTATCGGAAAATGTCGCAGAAGATGATTCTCATGCTGAAGATTTTGTTCCGACGGCAGAATTCAAACCTGTAGTCGCACTACCAGACTTGGTTGAGGTGAAAACTGGCGAAGAAAACTCTGAGATACTATTCGAATCCAGGGCAAAACTTTTCCGATACGATACTAGTGGAGAGACTAAGGAATGGAAGGAGAGGGGACTCGGAGTTATAAAGGTGCTCAAAGATGATGATTCTATTCGTTTGCTAATGCGACGAGATCAAGTTCATAAAGTTTGCTGTAATCACAAAATACTGAAAAATATGACATTCAAGGTTAACCCCAGTAACTCCAAGGCTATCGTTTGGCATGCTAAAGATTTTTCAGAAGGTGTTTTGACGCCTGAGACTTTTACAGTCAGATTCAAGACTGAAGAGCTAGCAAACCAGTTCCTGCAAACGGTACAGACTGCTCAGACATCTCTGGATGAGAACAACAAGGTTAGTGGCAAGCACCACAAACCGGAAACGAGGCCGAGGACCACCAGCTTCGGCGATAAATTCAAACCAGCCAAAGGTAGTTGGGAATGTAAAAATTGTTACATCGTAAATGAAGGAAAGGATAGTCATTGTGTAGCATGTGAGACTCCTAAAAGTGGGACTGCAGCGAAGAAGGTAGAAGAATCAGGTCCAGTGTTTTCTTTCGGAGTTGGAGCTAAGACTCAGGAATCTAAACCGACTGCCGGGTTCCTATTCGGGCAGAAACCAGCAGTCAATAGCTGGGGAAATGATTTCAAGCCAGCGGAGGGTAGTTGGGAGTGCAAGACTTGCTACATCAGAAATTCGGGTGACAAAACAAAATGCGACTCCTGTGATTCATCCAAAGACGGAAGTACAGACGCATCTGACAAGTCGACCATCAAAGGGGTTAACTTGGATACTCAGGGTCTCAAATTCAATTTTGGTCTGCCGGCGACTAAACCTGGAGAGGTAAAGCCAGCTGTTGGTGGTTTCGGAGATGCTTTCAAACCAAAAGCAGGTTCATGGGAATGTAAACAATGTATGGTGAGAAATACTCCTGATGTGAAGTACTGCTCAGCATGTGATGGTCCTAAGGATGATACTGTGCCTAAGAAGGAGACTAAAAAGGGTGAGTGAATAATGTGAGGTATTTATTTACTGATTTGAAACAGACGCCAACAATATGATTTTTTACCTCGTTAACACAGTAAATATAACAATATCAATCATATAACCTATTACCTACTGAATGACTAATCATGTTACCAGAGATCAAGTATAAATTAATTGAAAATTCAAACCTTATAAACGTAATTTTATTCAAATCATTAAATGGCCACCTCAGAAAACCGGTTCAACAGAGGGAATTGGTCTTCACTGTCAAAAAAGTATTCCTATGCTATTTTACAAGGTTATGGTTATAATATATTATCGAATATATTCTTTCCATAAAGCTACAGAAGCAAGCCACTTACCAAGTCTATCCCATTTCAAAAGGAACGATAATAAGCGTCATAGCAGATTGACATACTTTGGTGTAATGACGTCGCTTGTGTTTTGAAAAATTAAGTTTTTGACGTGGCTTACAGAACAAAAAGTTTTTGAGCGAATTAATTAATGACAGTGAAGACGAAACTTCAGTGTAGTATAGATCAGGAGTATGTCAGTTGACTTGTGGTTCTTGTCCAAAATTTTATATTGGTCAAACTAGAAGAACCTTTTCCTAAAGAATAAAAGAACATAGTATTTTCTTGTATGTGAAAACCAACTCCATATTTTCAAATCATCTTTTAGCATGAGTTCATTCATGACTATGACATATTACATTTAGAATAGAGTGGTTTGAAACTCTGCTTTGGAATGCTTGGAAATAATTAGATTTGAGAATTCGCAAAATTTACTGAATGACAAAATATAATTGAATAATAATAATAAAAATACTTCATTGTACTAAGATACAAAAAAGGAATCAGAGTTACATTTACATCAGAGATAGAATTTTTATGGGAACTATATAGTCAGGGTGGGGTTAATTCTAGACCTAGATTTATATGATATTGCAGAAAATCCTGTATTATGTATGGTTCAAGTGCACACAGAACTTTTTACTTTCGCTAATCCGGCTTTATTAAAAATCAGAGGGTGTCGAATTACTGAATTATAGAGAAAAAATCATAATAAATGAAATAAATAGTGCCTAGTGGTTCCGTTTACTTGACATTTTTAACTACACACTAGTCTGACTTCAAAACAACGGGTTAATACGTCCGCACGTGCACGTGATAAGTTTTGAAGTTAGCCTGCTAGACGACGACGCGGCAACGGAGCGCATAGGCGTAGAAGAGCGAGGGAGGCGCAGGCGGAGGGTGCCGGATTATTGGATGTATTGGTCTATTGAAGTGCCGAATTCATGAGATTCTACTGCATTTATTTTAAGAATTTCTGGTAAGTAGTTGAAAAGTTCAATACAGAAGTAGAAAGCACCTTTTTCAATGGAGGATAGGCGATGGTAAGGGTAGTCCATTGTATTTCTAGTGTAGTATAGATCAGTAACTTTCAAAATAACTTCTGTGTGTGAAAACAAATTTACTGACCTCTGCAAAAATCTCTGAATTTGATTTTGTTCATGGTACGAATTGCGTTTTTTTGTATTTTGAAAATGTAATTTAAAATACTACTTCCAACTCATAGAATAATACTATATCAGGCTCTTTCCCTTTCTCTTTCTTCTCTATTGAACCTATTTTGTGAGGTGGACGTAAGTTATCACTTTTTTACATGTCCATTTGATAATCTGATGAAATCTCTTTTATAATGTTCAGATTTTCCATTAGTTTATATCTGATTTCTGGTAAAAATAAAAGTCATTAAGTAGGTTAAGTAGGCCTACTTGTTGATAGGCCCTATTATAGTTTGGAAGAGTATTTTAGCGATTCCTTTTAACAATATATTAGCAATTTATTCTGTAAACTATCACTTCATACATGGTGGTATTTTATTTATACATTTTTAGAACTTTTATATATATTTTATTTATACATTTTTAGAACTTTTTTATATTTACATTTATACATTTTTGGAACTTTTTATATGTACATTTATACTTTTTTTAGTACTTTATTTATATTAACATTATATTTTTTTGATTTTGTCAATAAGATGCAAATCTTCGGACAATAAAGTATATTTTGATTTGATTTGATTTGATTTGAGGTAGAATGTTATGTGAATCGAATTGTTATATAATATAACGCACAAATTAGGTAGAATTCAGTCAGTACGAACACGTCCGAGGATTCTATTGTATAGCCTAAACACGTTTTGTGATTTTGTAAGCTGTTCTGTGAAAGTCTCACAGTAAAAAGTTACTTGAATATTTATGGATTTTCGTCAAATATCGGCCAAATTCATCACATATTTTATTTTATTTTTATTCATTTTATTGATATGGTAGCAACTCAAGAGCTAATTTTACTAGTATAAAGACTTACATAGCTCACAATCTTTGAACATTTTAGCTCATTTCAGCAACTGTTCCATTAATATAATTCCTATAATTCTAGTTTATTAAATAACTTCTGTGCGGCTAGCAATAGTGTAACAATGTACAAAAAATATGTTTTTCTAATAATATAAAGTCTGATACAACTTAACAATGATCATAGCGATATCACAGAGCATACAAGTATGAATCTTGTCGAGTTTTAAACTGTTCAGTAGAGCCTGTTTTCACACAGACGGATGGGAGGTCGTTCCAGATGTTTACTGTTATGTTTGTTACTGATTTGTATTTCGCATAATCATAATATAATAATAATTGAATCATTTCTGATGCAAAAATAGTAATTTGGCCAATATGAATTGCGTATATTGTTAACCATACACCAAATATATTTAATTCAATGTATTGGTGATCATTGAACTTTATGTAACTTCGACTGAATATAAAACGTGAATTTATTCTGTTATAGATTTTGATGACCATTCTGGTTTTCAATCGTGTTTGAATTTAAATCAATTTTCATAAAAATACCAATCTCCTTTTTTTTCTCTCATAGGTATTGATTTAAGCACCCCCGGTCAGAAGTTTGTTTTTGGAATGCCCACCGTTTCCACTCCTCAAGTAACTTTTGGATCAAGTCTTCCTCAGACGGAGAAATCCTCAGCTCCTCAAACAACTATGACTACCACCACTACTACAGCTCAAGTAACATTTGACTCAAGCACCATATTCGGATCAAAATCTACCAGCATATTCAAACCGCCTACGAGTAACACATTCACCTTCAAGCCAGCCACTGCTCCTCAACTAGAGACAAAATCGCCAGAAGATAAATCAAAATTCGTCTTCGGTTCTCCACAAAAGCACGATTTTGAATTCAAACCACGATCTCCCAGAAGAGTCAGTGCCGGTCAAGGAGACGAAGAATCAGACAGTAGTTACGCCGATGAAGAAGAAGACAATATCTATTTCAAACCAGTCATCCCTCTACCCGATAAAGTGGAGGTGAAAACTGGAGAGGAAGAAGAGGAAGTCTTGTACTGTCACAGAGCCAAGCTGTTTAGATTTGTTTCAGGTGAATGGAAGGAGAGGGGCCTGGGTGATATCAAGATACTGAAGAGGAAAGATAGTGGAAAGTTGAGGTGAGATTTTTTGGAACAGGACACATGATGATGCTGATGCTCGTTTAGTGTATTTCTATCCTTTATTAAGAAATAGAGGACAGAGGTATACTGAATATTCACTAGTTTTACCAATGGGAAAGCTATATAGTAAATATTAACAAACATGGTCGAACATACAAATCAGAGAACGCGGCAGTGAAAGTAGGAATACCCCAAGGAAGCATTGCAGGTCCCTTGTTATTTATTATCTACATAAACGATTTATGTTATCATTCAAATACGCATAATTCAATTACAGTCTTTGCTGATGACACTAATTTATTAGTAGGCCGTGAAACATACCCTGAAGTAGTAAAAACAGGTATGGAAATGTTTAATGATACAAAAGAATGGTTCACTAGGAATAGGTTAATTTTGAATGAATCTAAAACTAATCTTATAGTTTTTAAAACTAATCAATTACAAAAATTGAATATTGAAAACATTACTATAAAATATTCAGAAGACACCAAATTTCTAGGACTTCATATTGTTGAATTCTTGAAATGAAACAAACAGATTGATTATACAGCTAACAAATTGAGCAAAATTTCGTATGGACTAAGGGTGGTTCGCAAATATATCAACAAAGAATGAGTAAATAATTTTATACTTTTCCAGTCTGCAGCTAGATATGGAATCATATTTTGGGGAAGCAATAGTAATATAAATAAAATATTTGTAATTCAGAAGAGAGCAATCAAAATGATGAGTAATTTGAAGTATAATCAATCATGTAGAAATGTCTTCAAGAATAACAGGATAATGACGATATATGCTCTTTATATTTATGAATGCTTAATGTTTGTATTAAAAAATAGACATCTGTTTTTTCGCAATATTAATAAACATTCTTATGGAACAAGAAGAAATTATTTAGTGCTCCCTATACAAGGTTAACCATAACAGAAAAAAATCATCATTACATGTCAATGAAGCTGTACAATAAATTGCCTAATTGAATCAAAGATTTGAGGAGCATAAGGAAATCTAAGAAAGAAATAAAAAAATATTTTATAGATTTAGAACCATATAGTGTTAGTGACTATTCCGCATGCGGCCCGCCGATCGAATACTGGTGGCCCGCCGACAGCAAAAATAATACTCTCGTACATTCGAAGAATATTTAATTCTATTCAAGAATAAAACCAA
>WOGP01008898.1:0-10986 GCA_015342065.1 Leptinotarsa undecemlineata | reverse complement strand
AGACATATTTTTTGTATGGACTCGGTGGTCCTATAAGAATTCGGGAACTTCTTGATTTTTCCAATTTATCATGTCATATAATTTTTTTTCTTTAAAACTCATCATTACCAAAAATCACTGAAGTTCCCGAATTTACAAATATATGAAGAATCATTTAAAAAAAAACAAAAAAAAATTCATGAAAAACTGTAGGCTTAAAACCGATTCCAGTTTTATCAAGGTAGTGTTGGCTCTTAAACGAAAGACGATTCGATTCACATCAGCTAAACACTTTCCCATATCTTCCTCAACACATTTTTTTTAAATATTCAATATTGGTACTGTTCCAGACGATAGGTGTGTCATCGGCATGTAATGTATCAACATATGTTAAATCATTCCCATAAATTACATACACCTCTCTCGTAGAAATAAAGTGGGATAAGTGTTAACACTTCTCATGAGAGTATTTGTAGAAAAAAGGCAAGTCCCACCCTTCCTTTGATGTTCCAGACTACCAAGGTTGCTTGTGATGTTTGGATTTTTAGTCAGGCAAGAGCCTCGTTCCTAAATATAATCTATTAGCGACCGCCCCGGCTCTGCACAGCTCCAATGCTGATACTAAATATAAATTCTCCCCCCGGAAATTATTGTTCAATGGACGCGGCTTTTTTCCCACGGCTGGCGCCCCACCTGGAATATTCAACAAAACGAACCTACATATAAAATTTCAATATCAAAAAATGTAGCGATAGGGAGAAACAGTGATGAAAAGGTAACTGTATTATATGAACTCCCTATTTCCCCCACGGCTGGCCCCCAATTGGAATATTTAAAAATCCTTTCTTATTGGACCTCTGCAACATAAAACAAACCTACCTACAGAATTTCAGCCTCCGAAAATATAGCGGAACGGAAAAACTGTAATAAAAAGGTAATTTTCATGTGTAAATGCGCCCTTTCATCCCCAGTAGATGTGTCTCAGTTGGGATATTCAAAAATCCTTTCCTATTTCACATCAACAACATAAAACGAAAATACATATAAAAATTCAGCTTCTGAAAATATAGCGGTACGGAGAAACAGTGATGAAAAAGTAATTTTCATATGTGAATACGCACCTTTTATCCCCATGGAGGGCGTCTCAGTTGACATTTGAAAATCCTTTCTCAGTGTGTATCCAAGACCTAAGAAGCACCTACATACCAAATTTCAGCACAGCATAATATAAGCTACTGGAAAGTCCAATCAATTAGTAACTTGTTGTATTCATAAATTTTGTCCACAAATAGAAAAGAAAAAAATCAAATATTGATAATTAGTTTTTCAAGTGGTTAACGTTTCGGAAAACAATCCTTTTCCGTTTCCAACAACTGAATTTACTATGAAAATCTCACCTCAAACAAAGCCTACTATAAATTGATAAAAACTTGTTTTATAGAAAAAAACATATTTAGTTCTCCATAGGACTTTTTCCTTGAATAAATTGGTCTACAGGGGACTGTGTTTAAAAAAATTCATGACTTAAATAAGTCATTATGAACTAATTAGAATCTATAGTCCCATTTTAGGTGGGACGGTAGCTGGTTGAGTTGACGAGGGTAGTTTGCTCCACTCAATTCAACGCTGTGTGTAATTGTGGTTCGAAACACAAGGTCGGATGATTGATTTTCACTTTCTATAGTCCAACCTGTGCTAGAAATCAAACGTTAAAAGATAAGACCTCGTTAGTTCTTAGCTCGCACGGGTTTCGACTTTTGAGAGTTTGTAGAGGTGTGACAGCTGATTAACGGTAAAATAGATTTGGGAGCAAATAAATTAATGTTCCATTATTATTAAGAAATATTCACAAAATCGAATACACAATAAGTGAGTGACATATATTTCCATATTTTACAATTTCATTTATATTTATTTTAAAATAAATCACCGCCTTTGTATAAAAACAATGACAATTATATTTTAAGTACCTGAACATTTAGTACTTCAGTAATAAAATTAATGTACACATATGTACAAACAAAATGATCTTGGTAGCAGTCATAGAAATCAAATTTTTATCATTGTAACAGTTTCACAAGCTACGAAAATGAACTATTGTCCTAGAGTATTGAAGACAACTGATTAAGATCACATTCTACTTACAACAACATAACAAAATAAACTTTCGCTAAATTTCTGCTAAAACAATTTGGTATACAAAGTAACAGCTCAAGTGTTATAAAAATATTCAATATCAAAGATGTAACTAAACAGGAATTAACTGCAACTTTGGAATTATTTTGAGTCATATAGTGGTGGTTGAAATAAAATTGTTTTAGATGTCTAAATACAGTCTATAAGAACCCAAAACATTGAACTATGAGTAAATAGTATTCAAAGCCAGTAGCTCTTTCAAATAATAATTTAACCTATACAAATTCATTTTGAAATTAAGTAACTGCTGTTATGTTTGAATGGCTTGCTTTTCTTTTTGTAGTCTTGCAGCCACTGCTGCAACCAGAGCAGCACCTCGACCACTGCCATCTTCGGATAACATCAGATCAAACTGAAATGAATAAACACATTGAATTATAGTCTATCCTATCACCAGAAGAAAATTCAAAAGGGAATATTTTCAGGAGAGATTTTTTAAGATAAAGCTTTTTGGCTTTCTACTTCTCTATTGTTATCCAAACATTCTTCCGGAGTAGGAAGAGATCTTCACACAGATCTGTAGATCATGCACAGATGTTAATACATATATTCGCAAACTGTCATTGGGACAAGAAATGTTTCTCTTCTGGTGACATAAAGTCGTAATTTTTTAGAGAAAATGAGTGTTTCGTCTTTTGAAGTTATCTAAAAAGGTGCTGATGAGGATGGAGACATCCGAAACTTCAAATTAAACCTAGGGAAAGTTTTCGGTGTAAGTAGAATTTTGTTTTATTAGTTGTTTCAGATGGGATTTTTTCCAGCTTGAATCTAAAAGAAACTTGTGCATGATCCGCACATCTTATTTAAACGACTTTATTTAGAAGTTCCTCACATAATGATGGAAAAGTAGAAAATCAAATATTTTTTTATACAAGAACGAAAATTTGCCGTATATTTACTGCTGTGAAATCATACGACTCACTAAAAATGTTGAATCTTTGAGAAATTGATCTTTGTAGTATGAAACATATTAGACAAAATTTTTGTAATATAACAGAGAGCGATTGTCACTTTCAAAGATGTAAATATCATTAATATATTGTTTCAACAACTATAACAATTTTGAATTGATAATCAATACACTCAAAAATTTATATTATCAATATAGAGATCACTGATTCAAGGAAAAATCCATAAAAAACTGTAATGAAAATTTCACACTAACAGTTCTCGACCAATGAAACTCGTATTTCGTCACGCGTTATCATGGCACTACAAGTACCTATTTATAAGATTTTTTTTCTCTATGGGTAATCTTGAGTGAATTAAAGTCGAAATTTTTAAATGCTAGCAGAGAATACTATTTTAATACATATCACTTACCCACTAGTCCTATTTCATTCTCGCCATAAGTTACTTGTTATCTCTGCTCAATTTATTTTGATCGGGCAGAGAGGGCGAATAACTTTTGGCGGGATTGACCAATCTGGAATAAGTTTAGTGCGAAAAAGATACACCATTTTTTTAACAAAATCAGGTAGACAATGAACATTGTCCCACAGTTAATCATAGATCTAACAGAAATGTCTCTTGGTGGAATAAAGATCAGACATGAATGAAACAATTAGAACAGCCTTTGATAATGCAAGAAAATCAGGAGTATGGGATCAATATAAAAGGTTTTCAATTGAAAAAAAACGAAGTCCTATGAAATCCAAGAGAATCTTAGGAAGGATAGAGTGCGAGGAGGTCGAACTGATCCAAGATACTCAGGTCTAAGAACAAACACCGATGAGTACACAAAAACAGGAGGAGAGACTATAGGAGGGTTTCTCCAGGTGCACTTTACTGGTTCAGCATCCGAAAAGGACGTCTAGAAAGAATAGTTGGCTGGTGGCAAAGAAGATGGTAAATTCAGAGGAAATTAAAGTCTGTGTATAATACTCAGGGCAAGTTTGGCTTTGGGATTCATACTTCCACCTTCATTATGAATCCTGGGAAAATCAGACAAGACAGTGAAGGCCTTGAGAATGCAAGCCTCATGTTTTTTGCAATAAATAAGTTGGAAAAACTGCTTGACAAGCATATTAGCGATACAGCATTGGCTACCAGGCCACTTCATCGAGACCAATATCTGATAGATCATGCATGTCAATAGAGAAGGCTTCATATCATAATAAGATACTCTCGAATATATACACTCACATATTTCTAGAAGGTCAGTAGTGTTAAGATACTTGAGAATGGTGTAAAACCGAAACCTTGGTCGTATTAATAACAATACATTAAGTAGGTGGAAATTAGACAAAGTATTTTATCTATATCATTTAATTGAAGATGAATTTCCACAAAATAAGTCATCAATATCACAAATTCAATACTCCTAATAAATTCCTTTTGTAGAGTGTTGATGAACAAAATATGAAGATATTTTCGAAGACAGAAAATGTATGTTATTCATGTTAAAATGTCACTTCTCAAGTAACATTAAGAGTGAACAGGCATTTTTTCATAAAGGGAAAATTGTATATACACTCAACATATTGGTTGTCCAAAAGCTTCTTGCACTTGAAACTGGTGATTTTATAAGATTACAATATTACATTTTTCATTACTGTTAGCTCTATTACCAAAGCATATGTTTCGCATACAAAATCTGCATTAACTAATGGCTACACACAAAGATACATATATCTCACAAACATGTACTACAATAGCTAAATTTGCTTTTCAAAAACTTGAAACACTATTTCGAACTGTAAACTTGTAAACACCTCGACCACATTCAATGCTTCATGTACTTCCAACTAGACTTTTCAAGAACTGTGCCATTTGTAAACGGCAGCCTTAGAAATGAATCGAATTAAATAAGCCTTCCACATTAATATAATCTGCAGACATTCAAATCCAACATAAATACTTACTTTCGCAAGGCACTGCTTCAAGAGCACAAGAGTTTCAGCCCCTCTCTCGGTCAGAGGCCCAATGTGGGAAAAAGTGTACAGGACTCAAGAACTTTCAGATCATCAATCTTGAAAAGAGATATCCATTCAAGAAGAGAACATGCCAAAACATGTGAAAGAGACCTGAAGAGGCTGATGACACCTCTAATTTAGTTTTTCATATCGATAAAGACAGGGAAAATAACATGGAAGACATTCAAATGACAATGTTTATTATTTCTGACTTCTAGGATGAAAAGAGCTCGTTATAATTAACTGCATCATGGATCAGATTACACAAAAAGTATCTAGGGCACAATTTTACTTCGAGAACATAGTGATTTTTGGGATCAGTAGAAAATAAAGTGATTCAGATCCTAATATATATCTTTAGGAACCACGATTAAGATTAATATTATTGACAAGATATTATAAGATTTATTATAAGATTCTTAGACATATTAAAATATTATAAGAGGGCATTTCTAATAAATCAGGTAAACCTACTCAAATAAATAGAATATCAAACAGCTCTCATTGAAACTAAAATAAGAGGTTGTGGCGGTGATTCATGCTATTATAGGTTACCAGTGCAACTCATATACGATGCAACTTCTTCTGATGTATGTTTTTATCCAAAGTTTGATGATGTAGCTGTTACTGAAAACTTTATATTCATTCTGAAATCAACAACAATGTTCATCAGTTGTTTGGTTTCAATTTATATCTCAACTAACATCACCTAAATTAGTTTTGAAATGCTAAATACGCTACAAATTAAATGCTGAAATACTTTAAGTAATTGAAAAAATATTTTTTTATTCAAAGGGCATAGTGTTTTTGTACGTGCCTTGTTATAAATAGCAGTTTTGTGATGATGCATGAGGAAGATTACGTTGCGGCAAATATATATTGAAGTTATTAGAATCAGTGATTAATTCGTTTATTTTGTACTCCTAAAAAATCCATTATTTTGACAATATATAAAATGTAAAATATGTATATGCTCATTATACTACTGCATTTTTTGTTGCTATTGAATAACCCTGCTGATCAAACGACTCACCAACCACAAAACATGATAGGTACCAAACTTTTATCTCATATTTATGTTTTAAAAACATATCATGATATACTAGTTGTTGCCCGCGGCTCCACTCGCGTAGAATTTGGTTTGTCACATTGAGTTTCATGACAGACCATTTCAAAAAAATAGTTACAATATTTTTTAGCAACTCAAAACTTCAGGTCTCCAACTTCAAAACTGACGAAATTCAATACAATCTTTGAACCATTATTTTTCCCTCTTGAGGGCGAAGTTCCCGATTCTCTTTCATATTTATTTATGCTGTACAAAGAACATACCTGCATATTTCAAGATTAAAAGTTCAGTAGCTTCGGCGGTCCGTTAATATAAGATCGGGCAATCGGGTGATTTATATTTTTACTTTGAAAATACAGTAACTACAAAAATATGCCAACTGCATAAGTAATGAATGACTTCGACAATCGAATGATGTTACCCATAAAGAAATTCGCAAAACTATCACAACCGTCAACAACGACTGCCCTCACCCGTCTGCCCGCGTTCGGGTCGCGTTATCGGCGACGGCGCTTCATTGCTTAGACCGCCCCTCTACCTTCGCGCATCGTCACCCGTCGCCTAACTGCGTTATGTAATTCTGGATATAATGTGAGCCTATAGGTTATTCTGCTGTATTTCTGTAAAGTTTCATCTAAATCCGTTCAAATGTTTCACATTTATATTAGTATAGATAGATTAAGTAAAAAGTTGTTAAAGTACTGGCAGTATAAAAGTACAATTATTTAGGTGTTATTAATATGCATCTATTGCATAACCTCCATACTAGTTGAAACGTCACACAACGAAGAAGTCATTTGATATTGATACTGTAAAAAATCGTGAAACACGTCAACACTTAAAAATCAACCTGCTCTTCATAACAACCCACATGCCAAAAATTTCAAATGGGAATACAGTTGAGTGACGCCTTATTTGAAATGTCTTTCAATTCTGTATCCAACCCTGTAACATTTTTGATATTGCAACAATGAGCAGTATCAGAAAAAAATATTTGGTTTCATTTAATTTCGAATTAGAGCCTGATATTAAATTGAAAAAGTTGTTTTATCAAATATTAGACCACCATTAACTGGCATACAATGATATAAATGAGTTTTTGTTTCCTCCCTTACATCCAAAAAATATCAGGTGTTAGTAGCCTACAACACCTGGTAGTTTTCGTGAATTATTTATAGTAGATCTTGTGTACTTTTAATTTCAACCATCCATATAGAAAAAAGTTCAGTGGAGTCAAATCAAGGGATCTTGGTGACCATTCTGTAGAATCTCTACTTCTAAGCCATTGTTCTGAAAATGTATTATCAAGGAACTGTTACTACCCAATTTGGCAATCTAAAATCTAACAGGAAAGCGTTGGTAAGATCAAACTGTTTGATTTTCTTCTTGAAGATGATCACTTGGTGATCGAAACACGTGTTAAGGTGTTAAAGTAACGGTTTGGTGCTGGAAAAAAATACCAGTAATATACAATATAGTTACCAAAAATTTCTGCTCAAGCATTCAGTTTTTGGGGATATTTGATGTGAATTTGGCATCCATAATGGGTTTTGAATCACTCTAGTATCGTAAATTTTGACGATTTAGAAGTGTATACGCATTTTTTATAAAACAGAAGATAATAAAAGAAAACAAAACAGGGTAAAAATAATAGCTGTTAAAGTGAAACTTAGCTGGCAGTCACTATTTCAGTGTAATTTTGACATAAACATTTAACAACTCCAGTAATAGCAAGGTGATTAAATTTAGGACCATACTGTGATGAAGTATTCCACCATGATTCTTATTTCAATTATTTTTATCAGTATCAATCAATAGTGATCATATTGAACATTTCAAATAGTGTGTTCAGTTTGAGCTTCTAGTTTGGAATTGAATAAAAACTTGCAAGAGATTTTTTTCTGGCATTTCTTATAGATGTAATATCAAAAATTTTACAAAATTAGATATAGAATTAAAGTATCACTCAACTATTATTTTCATTTGAAATTTTTGACATGATTGTTATTGTGGGGAATATGTGGCTGACAAAGGTTTATAGCGTCAATATCACCTGACTCATTTAGTGTGGCTCGTTTTAACTGAAATGCACTTTATACACAAAATAAAAAATTATAGAGATTTAAAATTGAGTTATCTTTGACATTTTAATTGTTTACATCCACAATCGTTTTTGCGTCGTCTCAACTTCAAAAATATAGATGAATAGTTTGAAACGTTTAGCGATCAACTATAAATTTGTTATTGAAGTAAATTGAAGAACTTACCTCAATACTGGGATCCGCCAATTCCTTGATTTTTTCCATCATTAAATTGTGAAAGTGTGGGTGAAACCTGTAAACTGATCCGTCTATTCCAATTGTGACTTTCTTTTCACCCATTTTGTTGAGGAGAGTGGCTAAACCTGCTGACACTAGATGTGCAGATCTTCTCGAAACACATTCACAAATATACCTTACGTTGATGTAATCTTGTTCCGAGGCATGTTTTAGTCCTTGAAAAAATGTTTTTAATTAATGACGGTTTTTACTGTGTTTCCCGTCAGTTCAAATGACTACATGATATTTTATTTGGTTTGATAAGTATTGGTTTACCTAATTCTTCACATATATCTCTGAGGTTGTTGAATACACCTGGAGGATCACTTTCAATTTCTGATACATATTTTGTATAGAACCTCCCTCTTTCGAATAACATGTCGGATCCTTTTCCTCCAAATAAAAGTCCATCTTTCGTGAATCTCTCAAGAGCCAACCTTACTATTTCGCCCATGTACATTCCAGAAATCATTTTTTCTTGCCTGTAATAAAAAATATATATTGCTACAATATTATATTATTACAAATATACCTAATAAAGGGTCATAATCGGGAGAAAATACTTTGCTGATCGGAAAAAACAACACCCAAAGAGGATCTCCATATTGAATATAACATTAAAAAACTCACATGAATTATACATGATATTAATCCACTATACATAATGCAAACTACCATTATAATAGGAAGGCCTTTGTCAGTAAATTTAATGAAAAATTACTAGAGTAAACTAGCTCTGAAGAGAGTATATTCAACTTTTCTCAGTGATATTAGCAATATGAAGTTTATTAAAAATATTTCAATGGGAAGACATTGGTCAGCAGAATAATATAAAAAATTACAAGAGTAAACTACCCCCTAAAGTTTACTTTCCATCAGAACATTCCGATAGAAAGCTCTTGCCCAGGAAAATATTATGAAAAATCACAAGAGGAAACTACTCCGATAGTAGTGTATGCTAGCATAAGTATCAAGTGTTATTCAGATTCGGAATGTCCTATTTGGGCGAGCCTTTTCTATAAATTGTTATAGTTTGAACTTGAATATGCTCTCAGGTCTCAGCACCTTGAGAAGTCAGGTAACTTGTTTCAACAACTCTAGATGAAACTTTATAAGACATAACAATTCTGGATGCTGGTAAACCTAATTTTTTCGGGGACGAGAACTCTTTTTACGATGATTTGTAATGAAAAAGTTTCTGTTTTTGAAAAGACAGAATTTTTAAAAATATGATAAAAATATTGAATTTTTTCGATAATGTCTGAATTTTATTGAACTACAGAAACTTCCCAAGCAAATACAGAATCTCCGCACAGGCATATTCCATATTTCAGCCTGCTTTTGACCTGGGTAAAGTGAAGATTCAATAATTGATTCTGGCGCTTTTGAGACTCCTAACCATGTACAACAGTTTCCATCTAGAAATGAGGTGACTACAATGTTCTTTTTCCAGTTCAATTTGCGTCCATATGCATGTCCAGAAATTTACATGACTCACAGCATGAATGAATCTTGCTATTCTCGATGAAATCTTCGCATATCAGTTCTACTGGAATTGTATTAAAAAAAAATTGGTGGAACCGGGAGATCTGTTTTGTTAACATATCTTCACATCGTTTTTTGAGGTATCATAATTTTTATGGAATATTAATAGTGATGTGTCATCAGCACAGGTTAATAATAATGATAATATGCTTTATTATCATAACACATAATCTTGTAGACAAAGGGTAGTATATACTTAAAAAAATGCAATACATACCAACTGAAATGAAAATATAAATGGTGCATGGGTACAAATTATGTTAAAATGGATATGTATATATTTAAAAGAGTGAAAGTCCACTTTATAAAAGATTAGACATAAAAAGTAACAACTTAAAAGCTCCTTAATAAGAGTTCCTTAACAAGAGCTTAATAAGCTATCGTTAAAATATTCACCCAAAGTATAATAGGGTCTATTAGATAGAAATTGTTTGAGTAACTTTCTGAATTGGAAGTTATTTGTATTGGCAGATCTTATGTCCATAGGTAAATGATTGTACATTTTTCCACCGTTGTAAAATATGGAGTCTCTGGTAATGTTTTTAGTTGGCACAGTGAGTTTCAGAGTGTGTCTACAGTTTCGGGTGTTGTAATGGGAAGAGGATGCAGCAAAATTTAATATATGCTTATTAATTAAACACGCAGATTCCAGTATAAATAATGCAGTTACCGTTAGAATATTATGTTTTTTAAAGAAGGTTTTACAGGAGTGTCTTGGTTTAAGATTTCCTATATACCTTATTACCCTTTTCAGTAAAATTAGTAGACCTTTTGAATAAAGTTGGACTGCATGCTCCCCAAAACGGTATTCCGTAGCGTAAGTGAGAATCTATGAGTGCAAAATACGCCATCTTTGCAATGCTGAACCCCAATTCTGAATTAATTGTTAGGTTAGGTTGGTTGCTGTTGCTGAATTAACGTGTTAGGAATCACACGTTAAAAGGTAAGACCTCGTTAGTCCTTA
>WOGP01008897.1:0-10987 GCA_015342065.1 Leptinotarsa undecemlineata | reverse complement strand
CTAGGATTATTCCCAGATATTTAACCTCCCTCGACACTTGTATATCTTCACCTCGAAGTTTAAGAGGTCAGAGACCCTCCGTTATAGTCCTCTTGGTGAATGCTACTATGGTCGATTTGGATGGGCCTTCTTCTTCGGTCGTTCTTATTATAATGTTCAGGGCCTGCTGCATGCATCCCTTCACTACATTATTGTATTTACCCTGGACTGAGATGACTAAGTCGTCTGCATAGCCCAGTGCTTTATACCCATTATGGTCCAAGAGACATAGTAGCTCGTCCATTACAAGGTTCCATAATAGAGGAGGACAGCTGAGGACAGCTCCTTGCTACCCGTGCCACGACTGTTTCCTCCATAATGGTTGTATATACCAATCTTCCCCTAAGCATGCAGTCTATCCACCTACAGCTTGTCTTGTCGATCCATCTTCTCCTCGATGTCTGGATGATTAATTCTAACGACGTATTATCAAATGCGCCCTCAATGTCCAAGAAAGCAGCTAAAAGTACTTCCTGGTTTTTGTAAGTATATTCTACTTTTTCTGTTACCCGACATAAAGCCGTTTCTGTTGACATACCTGACCTGTACGCATACTGGTCTCGATGTAAAGGTCTGATAGCCAGTGATACGTCCCTGATATGTCTGTCAAGTAGTTTTTCTAGCGTTTTCAACTCAAATAACATGAGACAAATTGGTCTCAAAGCCTTCGCCGCGTCCTGTCCGATTTTCCCAGGTTTCGAAATGAAGGTGGTTCTGATCAGTCTCCAAGTTTTTGGTATATGTCCAAGTGCTAAGCTTGTCCAGAGAATTATACACAATTTTTCGAAAAGTACTTCCGGTCCCTTTTGAAACATTACTGGTTGTATGCCATCAGGTCCCGGCGACTTATAGGGTTGAAATGAGTTTACAGCCCATTTAATTTTCTACATATCAAGAAAAAAATACCTTCACCTTTGCACAATAATTCGTGTTTAAACACAATTTCTGTTGAAAAACAATGTGTGCATGCTCTAGCCAAAAATGAGCACAACTTTCACTTCACCTGTCAGAAATTTCATATGTTTTGAAATGAAAGATTGACAGAATTAATTTTTATCGACTCATTGAGGCTCAAGTCGAACAGCTTCTTTGTGACGTTCACCGAAAAGACTGATAATTACGTGGAATTGTATTAGAATGACATGTATAAATGTTTCGATTGCAATACTCATCTTCAGAAATGAAAAAAAATATAAGCAAATTTTGCAGTTTTCCTACGCTTTTTCTTTGGGAAAGTAGCTTTTTTTGACTTAGTCCGGAAAGTACGTACTATAGAAAGCAGCAACGATATGTAGCTTTAACATCATATATATTTCCAATTCGTCTTATCTTTTCAAAAAATTATGAAATATAAGGTATAACGTTAGTTGTGGAAGATGTCGGAAATTGTTGAGTGGCTAATTGTTGAATTACTTGAATGATCATTTCCTTTCGCAGTCATTATTGAATACACAAACCAGTCTTGATAAGCGTTCTCTTCCAGAACAATTACTTCTTTTCCAAAAATTTCAGCTATAATTCAAGTAATTCTTGACACTCTTATAGAGACAATTCTTTATACTTTTTGTAGTGCAGCGCGAAAGATATATTATTATGTTTTCTCTCGATGAACATTTGTATCGAAATGATCTGACTACTGTTTCAACATCATATTAAAGAAAAGAAGGTCCTAATAGTATTTTATCTGTTATTGAACATAATTCAAGGGTTATAATAATATCCAAGTACCACCTACTCTATAATCACCCCTTCTGCAGCTTTGATGAATTTTTTGTACTTCATCAAAATCCAAGAAAATTTTAAACAAGGTACCTTACAAACTGTGGTCAGCCAATGTCATTAAGTGAAACAAATCATAGTTTACGATGGAAATGTACTGGACAACAAAAATCCCCGCTTTTACGCAAATAATTTTCCGCGAGTCTTAACACGCAGATCGCTAAAAACGAATGAAAATCCGCGACCCATGAAAGCTCGTAATTAGCTTAAAAGACTCATCACCATTGTTAGGCTCCAACTAATCATCACAATAATAATAGAAAATCTTTGTAAGCAGCGAAACGTTTTTTTTGTTACGACGAGTTATAAATAGTTGTTGTTGAATGATTCGCCGATGGCATTGTTCTTCTGATAAAATAATCCATAATTGTTGAATTTTCCCATATCATGCTGGAAATGGCCATCATTGTTTCCTTTCGGATTGTTTAGAATAGTATGTTATCAAGCGATGTCTTTCTCAATAACGGAATTGGGTTGTCGAATTTGATTCTTTTGTTTCTTTACTCACAGGTCGTTAACATCTCCTTTCGACATATTTCCACAGATATCTATATCAACTGATGTTACTATTTCAAACGTAACCAAATGGTTATGGGATTTTTTTCACATCGAAGATGTATTTTAGGGAGTGATTAATTTTTGGAAAAGAACAATCGTTATAAAATTGAATAAGATATCATTCACAAAATGATATCTTATTCATTGAATGAATAGAATATGAAAGAGGTGAAATTTCACTCAGATGGAACACTGTCATCCTCATTGGCGGACAACCGATGTTTTGGGAATAAGACACTTGCCTTATTACTTCTTTAGCACCAATCTGATGGATTTTTATAGATTTCCCTCCTGCTTCAAAATTTTATTCATTCAGTTTTTGCGGTTTCCTTAACTCTGTCTTCAATTGGCGCCCCACGTTGTTTGCCAACTTTTTGTAATAAAAATTGGCCCCACGTTGGGTGCCAAATTCTTGTACCGTTCCCTTATTCTTTTTCTGATCTACAGCGAGAAATCCGTACGTGTACCCCGTTGGTATGACTAGCTATTGATTTGCAGAGGCAAGGATGCAGGCCTGTGGAAATAGCTATTTTGAATCATTGGTTTGTTGTAATTCAAAATTCAAACTGACGAAAAGGGTTTTTTGTGATCAGGTTGTCTCGCAAACAGTATGAAATGGAAGGTGGAAAAATGAAATGTACCTGATAATAGGTGACAATAATAAACAAATTTACTCATGAATAGAACATTTTTTTCATTAAGGTAAACTGAAAAGTTTGCCCTTTCTACGCATGTATAAAGTTCCCATCACAATTTTTATATTTTTCAGTTAGTGGAAGGTGGAAGAAACAAAAAAGGGGATAAAAAGGCGAGACTGAAATCCTACGCTCGTAATATGTATCGGTAACACACAAAATAATTGAATGCAACGACAACCTTGATTCCGAATGTAAAAATGGATGCACTTGAATGCATACATACATCAATTTTCGTCAAATAATCGCATGCCATGTATAATTTTACATTTCATATATTTGTTGCTGGGCATCCGGTTCATCGTTTAACATGTGTTTTAATTCGGTTTTTACGAGGACAAAAATGTCGCCAAACTACCGTTAGATGTAGATGCCATGGTACAGATTATTACATGATATCTAATTCATGGAAACAATGTTATTTTTTAGGATATTATGAATTTCATTTGTAATGGATTTGGTCTATACTTGATGAAACACTTGTTTCGCTAAACAAAAGCGCCATCAGAGGTGTTCATACTCACGAATTTCATCCATATTTTCTAGGAGAAATTTTGCCAGAAGAAATTTTTAATATTTTCTTGAATTTCATTATACCCCTCGCATATTTCTGAAGCTTTCAAGATTGAACTCAGCGGCGCTGAATCTTCTGTTACCGGTGTGAATGGAACAGATAAAAATATATTGAATTTTCTCTTGCATGTGTCAAGTTTCAACTTGATAGATACATTCGAATGCGTTTGAGGAAAAAAATTAAATTCATCACCCTGGTATACCATACTTATTACTCAGAATGAGCAACATAGGTAATCACCTTTTTGTACATGATATTTAGGAACACCCAATAGACAGTGGAATTGTTTGCAATGCAAGACAATCTCTATTTTAAATTCGATCACCTACTTTAATTTTTTCAGCTTCAAATTTACTGCGAACTGTCACGACATTTTTGTATCGCTTCATATTCTTTGAAATGATAAATTTTCGATTATTAATTTAGTTTTCCTTTTACAATTTGATACACTATACTATGCTATTCTAGTTCCTTACAGTCTATCATTAATTTCTGAATTATTTATAAACAATTCAAAATTTATCGTCCTCATTCAACAATAGTGCTCAATTTTAATGACTACCTGGTTCATTATTGATGCAGGTTTGGAACACAAAGATTCACCATGAAAGTGAAAACTAACTTTGGAGCTGTTTCAGTCTTTTTTGGTTGCAAAGTTACGAATTAACGTTTTTCCTGGTCGCCAATACATACACCAATAACTCAGCAACCGGTTATTCAAATTGTATAAAGTGAAGATCGCATTTGTGTTTGAAAAAAAGTTGATGGAGTCTAAGAACGTTTTGATGATTCGGAACAGTGTTTGGTCATGTTTGAACATAACAAACCAAAAGTTTTGCGTCGATATGTGACAATAGAGGAAAAATGGATCCTTCACTTCACTCTGAAATCAAAACAATCGTTATCTGAGTAGAGCTGGACCTCGTCCAAAGCGCCAAAAAGCACAACAATCGGCTGGAATGATTATGGGCTCCGTATTTTGGGATGTGCTTGGTGTAATAGTCATCGACTATCTTGTGAAGGGAGATACCATCAGCAGTGACTATTATATAGCGTTAGTCGAGCCTTTGAAGGTCGAAATTGCAAAGAAACGACCGCATATCGCAAAGAAAAAATGTTGTTCCATCAAGATAATGCACCGTGTCATAAGTCAATGAAAACAATAGCAAAACTACATGAATTGAGCTTCAAGCCAGTGACTACTGACTGTTCGCAGACCTCAAAAAAGTGCTCACCGGTAAGCAATTTCGCTCGAATGGAAAGGTTATTGCTGAAAGTGAGACCTATTTTGAGGCAAAAGATAAACCGTTCTACAAAAGTGTGGCTCTTGATAGAGATAACATTGATGAATAAAGCAAATTTCGAACAAAAAAACGCGTTTTCTTTCTTAGGCCCGTGACTTCTCAGTCCAAGCGTTATTTGACCAATGTTTTCGTTATTCTCGATCCCTTTCCAAATGAAATATTCTTCCATCAAGTAGATAGAAACGACCGTATTCGAGAGAAAACAATACTACCCATTCTCTGTGAACAAAATAGGAACATAAATCAAGCTGACAAAATAATTCGTCATCATAAGCAGCAACCGTTACCTACAGATTTGTCCATAAGTGTGTAATAATAAGTTTAATATGGTAATAGAAGGTTAGACCGTTCGGGAATTCATTTTTTTAGGCTCTCGGTGTAAGGTTTGACTATAAAATATGTATGATTGCTTACCTTGATATATAGTCGTTAGTAAATATTGCCATTTGAACGGAGTTTTACTTCTAGAAGGCTATGGAATGATATGGTAAGTTGATTTGCAAATTATTTCAGACACAAAGGATTTATTTCCGAATGTGGGAAATCGATCACAGCCAGGACCGTCTCTGAAGCATTTATACAACTCAATAATAATGGAGATCGATACTGGATCCCCTGAATATGTTTGAATGTGATTGACAATATCAATTACTAACTATGGAAAACAATAATTTTCACTTAGATATGACATGATTGGTTAAAATGGGAAAACCAATAATCGTATTTTTGTTTTACGGAAACTCATAGATATCAATGTCAACTTGAAAATACATGCATCGTCATGCATGATTATTTCACACTATTTTTCGATGCCAGCCCATATGCAATCGAAAATTCCGTTGAGCCATTTCCAATTTGCGGTAATCAAGGAAAATCTATTATCACTGTAGGCGGTGATCTTCAGAGCGGCTTATTTAATGAATTCAATGGACCGTTGATTGCTGACGCATGCTATTAATTTTCAATTTCGGCACATCGACAGTGAATCCACTTGTCTAGATTCAATTTTATTGATGAACATTCATTGTTTGACGAAAACGAGTACAAAAATTCTCTAACCAGAATATAAAAATCCTAGACCTATTTTCCATAGTTTGCTGGAACTGGGCGATATTCCAATAAACCTGCAACCGAGATAAAGATATAAATTGTATAATTACGCTGCCAGCTCTCCGGCCGGTACCGTCGCAACCGCCATGACTCTGCATTTTAAATCTGTAATATCTTCGAAAATATTCATTCTAATTACATGCTTTGAAGGGCCATATTAGTCTATATTTAATGCACAATGTATTTAAGATACTTAATTGGATAAGGATTAATGCTGTATTGCTTAAAATCGCTTCGTAAATAAGTGAATGTGTGAATATATAGTGATTATATCAATATGAACAAATACAATGCAATCTACTACGAGCACTTTTTTGAGAAAGAAATTGTTACAAGAGACCCATTAGTGGCCTCTGAGGTCTCCAGATTTTACACCCCTGGATTTTTTGTAGTATTACCCAAAATCAATCAACAAAAGTAGGAAAAAAACTACGGTCGAAACTATAAAAAATACTTTACAGGTTAATCGCGATATATAAAACAAATTACGTACAGGGAACCATTTGAAAACTTTCCACACTCGATATTCACCTTCGGTATGTTCACTGAGGACAATTCCCTGCAAGGGTGGAAAATGGAAATAGTTTAGGATCCAAAATATCCAGATGTGAACTACTTAAACTCTTTCTTTCGGAAATATCTGGATTCCATTTTAAATGGTCTCAAAAAAGCGAATTACGGCAGTACGCCAGTCAATAAGTAAATCTTATATTAGAAAGGGAATATCTTCAGAATATAATTCTTTTCTGGATGAGAAACTATTAGGTTTTCTACTTCTCCTTGTTTAAAATAATGTGTCAATATATTCAAGGTTTTCACTAAAACTATATGTTCTCGGGTAAAATATACCCATATCTTCAAAACTGTATTTCTATGAGAAACATATGTTTTGATACGGTTGCTATTCTATTGCCATAAAATATGGTAGAAGCTAATATAATTCTGGTAAAATCTACTATTCTTTTTTCACCGTGTAGATTCTATCGAAATTTCACATGACCAGAAACGTGACAAGCTGAACTTTTCCCACATTTGCTTATGAATTACGTACCTGAATTCCCTTTGGCCAATATGCGGAATGAGCTTGGATGAAGTCTTACAAATCTCAACTTCGATCCCTAAGTAGCTTTTCAGATACGAAAATAGAAAAGTAAGTGTCGTGCCCACACAAGCCTCAAATTGGACTCCGCTCAATTTTTATTGGATTACTCAATTAATTTAATTAGGGAATCAGGGCATACACTTTGACGTGGGGCTTTTTATTTCGAGATAATCCTAAAAAAGCCGATGAGGTTGATGGTTCTACTAGGTTAATCTCTGCAATATTTATTCTTGGCTGCTGATGATAACTTGTTACCTACAAAATACGTTATAGAACATCATTTAAAAAAAGAAAAATGTTAATATCGAAACACAATCTTGAGAAAAAGTCGATGAGGTCGATGTTTCTAAAGTTATTTCTGCATTATTCATTCTTGGCTGCTGATGCTAACTTATTATCTACAGGATAGATGATAGAAACATCATTTAAAAAAAAAGATGTTAATATCGAAACACAATATTGAGAAAAAGTCGATGAGGTCGATGTTTCTATTGTTATTTTTGCATTATTCATTCTTGGCTGCTGATGGTAATTTATCACCTACAGAATAGGTAATAGAACATCATTTGAAAGAAGAAAGATGGTAATAACAAAATTCCAATCTTGAGAAAAAGTCAATGAGATCGATGTTTCTAAAGTTTTTTCTGCATTATTGATTCTTGGCTGCTGATGGTAATTTATTACCTACAGAATAGGTAATTGAACATCGTTAAAAAAAGGAAAAGTGTTAATATCGAAACACCAACTACTCATAGCCCCGTATCAAAATTCCAATTTTGAAAAAAAGTCGCTGAAGTAGACGGTTCTAAAATTATCTCTGCATTATTAATTTTTAGCTGCTGATGGAATAAGGTAGAGATGATAATATTCGGAAACACTACTCATGGCCCCATATCAAAAATCGTTGGAGGAAAGCTGATGAGGTCCATGGTTCTAAAGTAATCTCAGCATGATTTATTTTGGCCTTTGTTTCTGCAACTTCTTTAAAAAATGTGGTTTTTTCAACTCGGGCCAATTCAATTTTGAGAAATCATCCATGGTCGATATTATCGTCGACAGCTTTGAAAAACATTGGCTCTGGGTGATTTTTCCACCCTCAAGATACATAAACCGAAATGTGACAATCAATTTTTGTTTTTTTTTCGAATAATTCACTATCAAGTGTGAACCGATGTCCCGTTACAAATTCAATAAAAACCGGCAGTCCACTTTTGCTTCGGTTATTAAAAATCGCGGAGTTAGAACATAAACGTAATTTGTCGAAAGGAAACCAGTTCTGAAATAAAACCTTGATTTTGATAATAATTACACGCCCGTTCTACCTTTCCGGAATAGCTAATAACATACAATTTGAATTATTGAAGTCACCTTACATATTCTGTGTCTAGCATTTAAATTTCAAATATCAATTGCACAGCGTCGAATATTTTTGAGGCCACGGTATTTAAAGGTCGCCATTATATCACAACGAGCATAGTACGGGACAATTGATATATTTAGTACATTGTTCAGACTTTTTTTGTCCAAAAGCGCAGATATCGCAAACATTTATTCACCAGTTTCTATCCCATTTATGATAACTGAATCACAATATGTTGAAAAAGTTTTCAAAACTCTGGAGAAAATTCTTTTTGATTTCTACATCTCCATCTTTATACGGGATAGAAATAAAGAAGAAGAAAACCAGAAACATTTTTTTCAAAACCTAATCTCTTCTAAAAAATATACCCTTTTAATTTACCTAGTTCGCAAATCGTTGCAGATTTTTATTACCGGTTTTCAATACATGGTTTTTAAGTTGTAGATATCATGGCTAAGTGCTAGCATCTAATTCAATTGATGCTCGATCAGCTGTAAAATGAAAAAATATATTTTACAGCAAGCGCCAAAAGTGATGGCGAGCCCGTTCTCGTGCGCACAAACTCATTTTCAATGTAACCTCCACTACAGTTTTTCCAAGAGTTGTAGGGTTTTTCCTACAACTACTTAGTTCAGATACATTTTATTTCTTTATTGATTTTTTATTTTGCATTAAACATTTTTGTAAGGAAATTAACTTTTCATAAACTGCATTTTCAAGCAGTCGTCCAAAATATCCATCTGCTTGGGTCTTTATGGTAGTTCTTTCATTTTAATTTTCACTTATCATTTTCGTATATCATTGGAATGCCCCCTTCTCTCGAAACGAAAGTTTATTGTCGAAAAACGTATAAATATTCAGAACGAAACCATTCGAGATGTTTCGAGTAGGTACTAATCGGTAACACTCTTATCGAGTTAGACAAAAAATTCGAGCACAAGTGGTTGACCCTTCTCGACTATATTTATGACCCCGGCCAGTGGTGATTTTTCAAAAGTTACTGGAAACACATTTTTTAGCCGATGCATTCAGTCTCTTCGGAGATTTCGGACGGGAACTAATGCGAATTATGATTCTCCTCGCAACGAACTTGCACTGTTGATTTTGTTTGTCGTTTTGTTGGTGTTATTAATGAATTTCATAATTTCTAAACTGATTAATAATTCATATATTACCAATCTCGACAATCTTGACTTGCATATATTATATCTGTCGAATATCTAATACTTTTGCTTCGACAAAAGGTTAATCGGTGAGATACCCATAGTTTTTGTTCAGTAGTAATTTCAAAAATGTATTTTGCGAGGCTTGCATTTCCTTATAGTGTGCTCTTGAAACACCTCCCGAACCTATGATTCCGTAGCTCAGATGTAACTGTATCAAACTGTAATAGACTATTGCTCTATCTCTCTCTCTTTTCTATTCAAGAATTCAACAAATATTTTAAATCTATATAAAATACACCTCAGATTTTTTGTTAAGAAGTCCACATAAGTTTTCCAGCTGGAAAGGCAAAATGCTTTTCAATTTTAATTTAGAAATTGTACCAATTTATGTCTTTATAGATTACCAAAGTATTATCGGAGAAATTGATGGTTTAACATTTCTTCTTCAGTAGAAATATGTTATATACAGGGCTTTTCATGATGAGCGTTAATTACCCGTTTCTGACAAACTATTTAACGGATCAACCTGAAAATTTAACAGTATGCATAAATCAATATGACCTACACGCCTAAAATATTTTAGACGAAGCGGCGTTGTGATATCATATTATGATTCATTATCACTTTGTCAACAAATTCATATACTATTTCTCTATACCTATTTTTACCAAACATGAGGTTTCTAGGATTATGAAATGATAGACAGTGTCGAAAGCCATCAGCCATGGAGTGTACAGTACTGTTCTTTGGGATCTTCATATGAGATGCTCCATATGACATTTTAGTTATTTCTTCTTAGGTGGTATTATGGTAAGGTTAGGTTAGATCCTCTACCGCAACCCGCAAGGGTTCATTGTAGCTCACACCTATTCATACTTGACCAAATAAACCCAGCTTCGTAACGAAGCTGGTTAGTGGACAGAACCACAAGTTATTGTGATTTCCTTATCCAACGGGCCTACGTGGAATCAGGCATCCGATGATTGGTGTTATGGTATTGCTGATTCCAATTTAGCTCCTACGACAATTTTATAAGCCGGTTCTCTTACCTCAACAATAGTGTCGTTGGAGAACAGAATTTATCAACATGAGCTGAATTGAGACGGGATAATATATTACAATATACACACATCGGAAAAGTCTAGGGATATTTTTAAAAATGGCAATAAATTTTTTTTAGATCGCTTTAGGGAAAAAAAAGTTGACGGGTGATTATTAAACGAATGTAACTTACAACAAAATTTGTTAAATGGTCAAAAATACTGAGTGCTCATATAAGCAAAACTAAAAAAAAATGTGG
>WOGP01008896.1:0-10987 GCA_015342065.1 Leptinotarsa undecemlineata | reverse complement strand
TAAAGCATACTGGTGGTTATTCAGGCTGATATGTCCGTCCAGTATCCTCTCAAGTCCTTTCAGTAGGAAGGATGTAAGGTTGATTGGTCGTACCGATTTGGGGAGTGGGGTTCTCCGGCCCACTTCAGGTATATATACCACCCTTGCTGCCAACCAATTGGGTGGTATATAGTTCAACGCCAGACTAGCTATACAATTTTGTAAGTATCGGTAAAATTATTTCCAGTCCGTTTTGATGAAGAGCTGGAAATATACCATCCTCTCCAGAAGATTTGAAGGGCTGAAAAGACTTGATAGCCCATTCAACTACCGGTGCTGTGATAACCTTTTTTGCGACGTCCTAATCATTCTTTTTTGGGCGTTTAGCGCCCTCGAAGATGGGCGTTCTGTTGTTATCAAGAGTCAGATTTCCAGGAAAGCGGTTTTCTATCAAAACCTCTAACGTTTCTTTACTAGAGGTCGAACATGTTCCATCGGGTCGTTTAAGTGACCTAATTTCAGAAGTCGGCTCTCTAGAGAGAATCTTATGAATTCTTGTGCAGCGAGGTAAATTAGGAATACTCTCACAGAACTTCCTTCAATACTCCCGTTTTGCCTTTCTAATTTCCTTGTTGTATGTCGTTAGAGTGGTTTTATAAATCTCCCAGTTACCTGACTCTTTAGGTCGATTGAATAGTCGTCGAACTTCTTTTCTTTTACTTTCAAGGCTTTTGTTCCACCAAGAAGAGTTGCGGTTATCTCTTTTGACCCTCAGTGGACAGTTCTCGTCATAGAATGAGATCACTGTTTCGCGAAATTGGGTCGCTACTGTATCCATATCATTACAACTGTGAATAGTACTGAATCCATCTTTAAAGTACGATTGGAGGGAGTTTTTATACCCCCTGCAGCCAGTAGATTTTGAGTCACGATATTCCACTACTGATCTTAGACCTGTTTCAATATTGAAAAGAATATATTTATGGTCTGAAAAAGAAGGTTCAGTAGATACAGATACTAAATATACATATAAACATGTGCGATTGCTACTATTCATCTATAGGGCGAATCGCGGCCTTTGACTCGCTATTTATAGGCATGCGCCGCCGGCCCCCGGGTCGGTACCGCCGCAACTGCTATGTCCCTGCATTTTCAATATGTAATATCTTCAAAAATATTCATTCAAATTACAAGCTAAAAAGGGCCATATCGATCAATATTCATGGTACAATGTATTTAAGGTACTTAATTGGATTAGGATAAGTGCTGTATTGCGTAAAATCGCTTCGTAAATAAGCCTCTGTTTTTTGAAGAAAAAAAAATGGTTATTGTAGGTTATCTCTGAGAGATAGACAAATACCATAGCGGACTTGTTTGTAGACATTTTCAAAGTGTACAATACTGTAGTACATTCTTCTATCTCGTAGGGTTCAGCCAGCGTTTGCAATGTGAGGGCAAAAATGTGTTTAATTACGATATCATATTTGAAACTTCTAAAATTATACATATAAACGTTTCTCTTCAATCACTCTATTCATTAAAAATCCCGCATTAAAATCTGTTGCGTAGTTTTGAAGATCTAAGCATGCATAGAAACAAACAGCGGGAAGCGACTTTGTTTTACATTATGTACTTATACGGAATTGCTCCATATAAGAATTCACCAACATCTTTGTGATTATCTTAAATGCAGTTAATATTGAAAATAAATGAAAAACATTCAATTACAAAACAAAAAATGGAGAAATTGAATATTTTATATAACACCTCTTCCAGTTTTTCCATACAGTAGGAATAAGGAAATACCTGTCAAAAAAACAACTACTTTTCTGGCTAATACCACATCGGATACTGAATAACATCTGACAAGACTTTTATGGAAAGATGTCGTTTTTTAATTGGGTCAGCTAAATGTCTATCTATATTCATCGTTTTTCCTCTTTCATATTTTCGCAGGAAAATATTGAGGCATACTGTAAAGTAATGAATAGATTTCATTCATGAAGAAAAGAGTAATGAAATTTTCTATGTTTTTTACCACTTTTATTTGTAACTAACAATACTGCAGTTTCGTCCTATTAGGACATTATCAAACCTATACAATAAACTTCATTTTCATTTATCATTTCCATAAAGAATTGGGAATATATTCACCTTAAAATGCATAGTATACCTAATAGTTTCAAATATTTCATCCGACTCAGTTTCTGTTTTATAATGAGAAACAATGACTGTAGTTCAAATTGCGTTTTTCAGTATTTTTGAAGAACTTCAACCTAATTTTCTAGAGTTTGTAAAGATTCGTCAGCTAAACCGATTGTATATAAATATAGAGGATAAAAACTTGAGCAACTAACAACATACCGTATATCCCAATCTGGCAGCTCGATGCAGATGAGTCTCTCCAATCCCTTTGTTCAGCACCCAAGTCTTAATCTCCTTCTGGATATCGTCGACAGACTCCAGAGTCTTGGAGATGACAATCTTCTTCTTTTTCTTCTCGCCGCCCTCATTCTCCACGTTCTCCTTTTTCACTTTTTTCTTCTTCCTGATATAATCGAAACCGGAACTCAGCTTCCGGCGCATTTTACCAAACTTGCCTCGCCGCTTACCAGAGACACTCCCGTCATCTCCGTCTGCGGAAGGCGTTTCGGACTTGGTCGTGACACCCCCCAGACTCCTGGTGTCATCTTCGGCGACGGTCTCGTCCTCCAGCTCAGTCTTGATAGTCTTCTCCACTATAGCCCTAAACAAACTGTCGTCCTTCTTCTTTTCTTTGACGGAAACTTCGACAGGCTTTGATACGACATCTAACACCTTCTCCGCGAGTTCACTTTTCTTCTCCAATCGTATCACGAGGTTACAGGCATTGTCGTCCAGAATCTCTTCTTTGATTTGAATGTCGTTCAAGCACGTAACCGGTGGGGCGGAAGCGGGTCGGTCTTCCCCGAATACCTCTTTGATCGTTGCTCTCTGTTTCTGCACTCTGGTTTCCCTTCTGGTCCGCGACTTCAGCACCACCGTCGCGAACTCGTTGACGCCGATGATATTGTTCGAGCTCTTTATAAAAGCATCCTTGAAGTTGTTGATGGTCGTCTGCCGGAAGCCTAGAAGAGGGGATTCGCTTTTGATCACCGGTGAATTGGACAACTTCTTCGTTTCCTTCGAGTTCTCCTCTTTTATCTCCAAGCTAGGTGTCGGCAGTAACTCTACCGGGTTGTCGGCTTTCGGGATGACCTTCGGGCTGTGGTCGTCTTTTCTCTTGTACTTCTTTTTCTTCCTACCGCCGCACTTTTCGAGCAGTTTGTCCAGGATCGACCGCTCCTTGGCCGTATTCGGTAGGCTCCGCACCGAAGTTCCTCCCTCTGAGTCGTAGTTAGTCTTTCTAATAAAGATATTGAAACTGGAGTTCGATTCGTTATCGCTTTCCGGAGGTTCGGATTTGATATTCTTCATCTTGAATTTTCCGTCTCTGGGACTGTCTTTGTCGTCTGTCGGAATGGAACTGGTGGGAGACTGAGGACACGGGTCCAAATCTGGCAACGAAGTAGAAAGTCTATGGAATTGTGGCGGCCTCGATACTTGGATAAGTGAGGGAGGCATTCGAAGCGATTTTTTGTACTTAAACTCGCCCTCCTCCCAGCCGGGATAAAACCCGGAGCCGTCTCCAAAGCATGGCTTTTTCGATGGCCGAGCTATCGGGAGTATATCAGGCGTCTTATGGGGTGACTGGGTTTCTTTACTGTCCTGCAACGGCTCCTGCTCCGGTTTCACCTCTTCCGGAGGCTTCGGTTCTTGGATCCCAGGTTTTTCTTCGATATTATCCACCGTCTCAGTTTCGCTATCACTGGAAGAAACCAGCCTTCTCCTGACGCCGCGTTTCTTATTCAGAAACACTTGATCCTCCTCTTTATTATCATTTTCGTTCGACATTAAAACGTCCGTTATCAGATCGCCCGATACGTCTCCAACTTTTGATTCGGACCCAGTCTCCAAATTGCTTCTAATAGATTCCAATGTCGACTCCAGCACGGAATCCAAAGTCGTTTCCAAAGGAACGGCTTCCTGCGTTTTCATCTCGCTCAAATCTTCCTTGGATTCTTCTTTCGACTCTTCTTCGACCTCCTCCTTTGCCTTTACCTCCCCTTCGAGCGGTTGCTCTCTAGTAACACTCTCCAACATGGCCAGCACTTCAGGCTCAACGGCCTTTTTCTTCTTATTACATTTCTTTTTGATGGCGCCACTCTTCAGTTGCTCGACGAAATTATCACAGAGTTGAGCGAAAATATCATCGCTAGGACTCGACGGCGGAGGAGAAGACTCTTCCTTCACCTCGATAATGGGAGTGCTTTGTTTGGTCGTCTTTCTGCCCTTCCGCATCGCTTCCAGCGACTCCCTGCCGGCGTCATTCTCAGAGTCAGAGTCCGGAAAATCGAATACGGACGTCTCCGACGAGCTTCTTAAGCCTGACTTGTCTCTGTGCGGCACGCCGAGGTTGTTGAGATCCTCTTCATTTCTGCTGAAGAGCCTCTTTCGGGGCGCAAAAGCCTGGCGTTGTTCCTTGAAAGGTTTCGGAGGACTTGTACTAGCTGGAGTACTGCTTGCGTTAATGAACATTTGTGGCGCGTCTTGCTTCATGGGCGATTTCAACTGGTTCTCGATGATATCCTGCAGCTGACTCTTGTTGTTGCAGACGACCTCCGTGGCGCCCTGCTTCAGCTCGCCTTTTGTTCGTATCCGCGCCGCTAAAAAAGCTGCAGCTGCCAGACCGTCGTAGTCAGAGCCCACATTGTTGTTGATGACGGTGTCCATCGGCTTGATGGGTTTGCCGCTCTCGAAATTGACAGAATCAATGGCTTTCGGAAGGTGGAACTTGTACATCGACGCCATGTTTCCGCTCTCCGGAAAACTCGTCGGCGTAAAAGGCGACACGTTGTTCCTGTTGACGAATCCCGGCTTGGGTTGCAGCGGCGCTGTGACATCAGTCGACGGGTGCTGGACGTCGGAGCGAGGATGCTGCGCTAGGTTGTCATTGGACTTGAGTTGTTCCAGCTTTTTCTGCTCCTTGACTGCTCTCACCTCCAAGCTGTTTCTGAGTAGACTCAACACCTTCTTATCAACAGGTCCAGAAAAGTTACTCTTTGAATTCGCCAAATTAGATCTCGAGCTAGGCTGCAAGTACGCGTTTGACGGCTGCTGTTGAGTATAGCCGGTGTGAGTTGGATATTGGTGAGCCGCAGGAGATGGCACATAAGTCTGGCAATGATTAGTCTGCGTCTGGTACTGACTACACCGCGCTGTGTTCTCATAACTCTGCTTTTGGTATCCGGCATATAAATCTTTCGTCTTTTCCTGGTAGACGCCGTTCACGATAGGCGTCGTTTTGCTGGACGGAGACGCTAGCTGGGCTTGCTGCTGCTGTTTATAGTTAGACAATCTCTCTTCGATTTGTAAATCTATGGACTGCCGCCATGTGTCGGCCACCTTAGGTACCTTATTGGGGATCAATGCCGGTGTTACATCGGATGGCCTCTTCCTCGACAAGTCGCTTTGACTAATTCGGGACACAGTATTCGGAGTAACCTTCGGGGCCGCTTGCACATACGAGTTGGCGTGAGCCGTAGCGGGTACCGGCACTGCAGAGTACCTATACGGTGGAGATTTCATTTCAGGAATTAGTCTACTATTGGAATGGGCTTTTTCAGGTAGTACACTGTGTCTAGGCTCTTCAACAGGTCGCCTAGGTTGACTCAGCGACGGGACGTTGAAGTTAGGCCGGAATTCTACTTTTGGGGCAGTAGCGGTCGGCAACTGTGCCGATCTCTGTGCAAGATTTCGTTGAAACGAACTATAGTCTAGTTGGGGATAGTTGTGAGCGGAAATTGACTGGGAGGACCTCTGGTTATATAACTTGTTTCTAGCTTCATGTTCAGCGTCTCCCAATGTCGAATCCGCCGGCGTTCTGACGGTCTTTACTGACAGGTCTAACGGTTTCGCAGTCCGACTGTTTGAGCTCAGGTCCGAGGAGTTGGAGGCAGCAAGCTCGCTACTAGTTTGAGCCTGAGGTAACGCCTGCGCGGCCTGCTGATGGTACTGCTGACCCGTGAAGTAGCTCGTGGAATTACTGGAAGCAGTCATTATTACTTGGCTGCACGACTGGGTGGTCACAACACTCGGCGCGTGTTGATACTGCGGAGTCGTGTACTGATAGCTGGACTGATAGCTGGACACTGGCGCCACCACTGGGTTTGGCTGTATAATGGAACTGACGGAAGCAGGAGTTCCGCCCCTCGACAACGAACTCGAACTGAAAGTTCGGGTGCGCGATGTCGTACTGTTCACATTCCTCGCGGGTTCCCTGCTGGCGCGACTGGAATGATAATTCGATATAGCGGCGATGGGTGGCAGGTTGTGCGTCGTCCTCACACCTTGTTCAGTAACGCCACTTCTGGAACTTGCCTGCTCTTCTTGCCTTGAATTCGCGTAAACCGACTGGTGGCTTTGCTGCGGCGAGTAAATGTGCTTGTAGTATACGCTTTGTTGGTGCTGTTGGCTCGATGTCGTGTAAGACTGCTGCGGTCCCGGTTTGTAGTTCGTATTGCTAAGTGCAGTTTTCGTCTGCGGGTAGTAGGAACGCGTCTGTTGAAAGCTGTAGCTTTCCGAGGCCTGTGGGTACTGCTGTTGCTCTCTCGGAGATGTTTTAGGAACTAACTGTTCCTGTGAGGGAATTCTGGGAACTGATTGTTCTCGCGACGGCACTCTCGGAACGGATTGTTCCCGCGATGGCACTCTCGGTACTATTTGCTCGCGAGAAGGCGCTCGAGGCTGCTGAGGTGAAGGAACTTGGTGATAGGGCGAGTGCGCTTGGTGGTATGGAGAACCGCTAGAGGTAAGTGTTTGGTACTGTGGAAAATTCGATGGAGCTTCTCTGGCGTGTGGTCGGGAGAATTGAAACTGTTGTTGCTGCTGTGAAACAGGCGACTGTTGCGATCTGGGAGATTGTGGCAAACGTGGAGATTGTTGTAAACGTGGAGACTGTTGCGAATATTGTTGCTGGTGAGGTTGCGAATGTTGTTGTTGATGAATTTGCGAATGTTGTTGTTGTTGATGAGTTTGCGAATGCTGTTGTTGGTGAGGTACCGAAAGTTGTTGTTGTTGATGAGAGTGCTGCTGGTGTAACATTTGATGCGGTGATTGTTGATGTTGTTGAGATTGCTGTGGCTGCTGCTGATGCTGCTGCACATGCGGTGATTGTTGATGCTGATGCAATTGTGACATCTGAGATGTTTGATACTGTTCCTGGTAAGATCCTAAAATAACACCTATTATATTAATCGTGAAAAAAGAAAACAATTTTTATAAACAGCTTCACATAAGGTAGGTATTTATTATAAGTTTAAAACAGCCAACATCGTACTCGAGTTTTTTAAGGTTGTGCATTAAAATCAAAGCCTTACCCGTATACGAAGTCCTGCTCGTTTCTGCTGTCAGATTTGGAGTATACTGCGATGAGTAGGACGGCGGTCTGGAAGAGTCCGAACTATGAGAAGGCGGCCTGTGAACGGGAGTGTGCTCCCTAGTCTGCGGTTGCTGCTGCTGGGGATGGGCCAGCTCCCTAACAGATTCAGAAGACTGAGAGGGAGGCCAATAAGCGTTCGAAGACTGGGCCATCGTCCTGTTGACGCTCCCCTGATCATTTCGGATGTGCGATTCGGTAGAGTAGGCCGGACTGTTCCGCTGAAGCTGTTGATCCGTCGAATACGTAGCCGGACTGTTTCTGAGGTGCGGATCCGAGGAGTACACAGGGTTACTACGGAGGTGCGACTCCGAAGAGTAGGCGGGGCTCACCGCCGAGCCGCTGCCCGTTGGTAACCCCTGGAAGTATTGTCGCGCCCCCTCCAATACGTTGGAGAACGTAACATCCATGACCTGCAGGGCTAGCCTGCTGCGAAATTATCTAAAACAAAAGAAGGGGACTCAGTTACTTTATAATGACAGACAAGCGAATATGTTTGATTTTGAACCACAATTGACGTCAACGTTTGTTTGAAGTCAACATTGTGAAAAAATATTTCTTTTGATTTCTGCTGCAGATGAACTGACATTCAAAGCTTTCACGGCAGGAAGTCAAAATAGAAACTATAGTTATTCTGGATAGGTAACCATTGCCCAATAGAAATATTGGATCTGATCGTTTCGCCCGTAGCTGCTCCAGTTGGCAGTAATACGTTGCGACCTCATTATTAACGAGTCACAGAGTAAAAGATCACAATGCTTTGCTGCTAACCATTGCTAAAGGTGTTTGGAGCTAATCTCTGAGCTAAAAGTCCAGCTGCAGAATAATAACGTTTAAATTTTAACTTCTCCGATATCATTTCGAGTTTATCTAAGGGCAAACATATTTAACTTAAAAAACAAGTAAAATATAAAACATAATTGACAAAACTTATCACTTACTTTTGAAATAAAATAGATCACAATGAAAATTAAAATACTTCGAAAGGTAAAACGTTATATAAAACGAGATATTTCTTATTTCACTGTTGAAATCAAGACCAAAATCATCACTTTATGCGATGCTTGCCTAACTATTTTCAAGATTTTGGCAGTGCTATACATTATAAATAATAACACCCCCAAATGAAGTCTATGCGAAACACCCGTAGCAAAAACTTTCTTTCAAGCTTTCAAACCAATGTTATCAGTCACACAACTCAATTAGAATAGACGTTTATGTGCGGCAAAACAAACGGTTCGAATAATTTTAGAGAGGAAAAGCAAAAGAATTGGTTTGAAAGAAGGATAGGCCAATCAATTGTCCCGTTGTTTGGAAAAAATATTAGTTTCTTTCCCCTTTTCAGACTCTAATATACTTCGTTTATTTATGGCGTTTGTAGAAGAGAAAACCCGCAGTCTAGACTCATACATAAATGCTATCAATGAGATTAGAGAAAGCTCAGCAATAAAGTCTTGAAAGTTTCGAAATAACCATCATTAAACAGAATCTCGAAATATTATTACGATTATCATTTTAACCATCAGAGAGCCACACTGATTATTTCCAGAGTCCCCATATCAAATCGAGTTTCATTATCATTATTGTTGTTCGGTTTACCTTCAACGAACAAATACAATTTATTATTATTCTTTTTTAAACATAAAACCATTCTTATCAATGGCTCATCAACCCATTATTTCATTAATTATGAGTTATTTCACCTAAAACAATTCAATAAATTACTGCAAGTGAATGACTCACCAAATTAATAATAGTATAGTCTCACGCACCATTATGTTGCGATACTCCGAGCGATCGACCAAATAAATCGTTACGGGGGAAGTATGATAATTACGTCAATGAAAACATCTACTACGTCAACTTGAGTCTAGAAAATGTTTAAGGAAATTGGAAAATTTCCTCAAACAGGTAAACAGAAAACAATATTTTGCATTTGTCGGGTTTCTCTCTTTTTAGTATTATAGTATTGAAAAATTGCAAATAATATAAAGATTTTAATATTTATAAAATAAGAGTACATGACAAGTCATGTGAATTCCGCTAACTCAAGTAATAAAATGATAATAGATGCTTCTTCAGAGGTGCTTCATGATTCGCAACAACCGTTATCTTTTTTCATTCGACTCCACTCAAACATTCATGGTCAGCATGGTCCCGTTTCAGAAAGCAGGATATCTTTTCATACTGTGTAGACTTTATATAGTTTATAATCATTTAATACGTTCACTTTATATTTGTAATTCTTTATATAGCGAGGTTCCCCGTTTATATAATAAATAAATAAATCAAGGGTTCGCGGATATAAAACTCGAAAACGGGGGCCTTGTCAGCACGGTGTAGCCAAATGTAAAAAAATACACATATGCATTGATTCTTAGCAGGAGCCAACCGCACATCTGTGATTTCATTTAGGAGACCGATATTCGTAGAAATCAACTAACATACCTATGACGTGGTCAGATTACAGCAGAAATGACGTTTGATTGTCGGACGACAATAAGTTTTGTCTTTGTTTGGAGAAAATTTATACATTTAGAGTCTATTACGTCGCGGACCAAATCAGATACTCAATGTATGTTAGATTTGGCTTCAGCCATCTGACTTGAGTAGAACGTTTCACATTAATAAGCTAATCGTCTCCTTTGCGAAGCTGGACTGATTTGGTCAAGTTTTCATTGGTGTGAGCCAGAATGAACCATCACGGATTGTACTTCGCTCACTTTGGATCTACCTACCGACTTAAAATCGTCCGCCCCTCGTATCTATCAATCGATTTGGCGCAGCTTCCTTTGTTCTCTCGTAAAGGTCGAATCAGCGCGCGCTTGGTTCGATGTAGACTTATCCGCGGACCGGAACGGAATACTCGAAGAGAGAGACTATGTAAACCCCGTTTCGGAATGCAGGAGATCCTTAGCTCGGCAGAAATTATTATCTAGTTTGCCGACCTTTCTCTCTTTCGGTCCCGACAAGTTTGTCGGCACGATTATTCGCTGTTCTTTTGAATAACAATCAGTTGGAAATGAGGTTGGAAACAGACAAATAGAGATAGTTTAAACGATATAATGAACAGAGATGTCAGAAAGCAAAAACGAGGTCAGAGTTTTTCAAGGTCATTGATAACAAAGATAACTAAAATGTGCATCGTTATTAATTCGTTACTACCTTTAATATATTCCAGTTAAAAATTGAACGTGTAGGAAATTCTCCATTCTGGGCTCCCTTCTTTTCCAAACATCAAACTTTAGACGTTCATTTTTTTTCTATAGGTACATGAAATACACTCTTCACACATTGGGAAGACCTTCTAGAACACCGCAAATTGCTATAAAATCTACGACAGTTTGAAGATAACCCGTATCTGAATAACTTCTTTGATCAATTACCCAAACACCAAACTAATATTTTTGCACTCGACGCGCGTTTCGCCAACAAAGTTATTCTCCTGAGGATGCTAACTTTGTTGGCGAAACGCGCGTCGAGTGCAAAAAT
>WOGP01008895.1:0-10987 GCA_015342065.1 Leptinotarsa undecemlineata | reverse complement strand
CCCACTGACCGGCATTGCCCTATTTTCCCCTACTATTGCAAAATGAAATATATGAAAATGGTTGATAATTTTTTTTTCAATTGATTTTCAGCTATGTCTGTTCTCACATTGAACATTGGCAGTTATTTACATAGGATATGAATTTTTTATGTAATTTGTTTATTGAATTGTTTCAAACAAATAGAGAAATTCAATATTTTTGAAACATTTTTTTGCTATTTTGTTGTCTAGAGATAATTATAATTTAAAAAAAAAATTTTCTCAATTGTGATTTTTAATTGTTTAAAATCGATTTTTTTATGTTTCGATTGTTTTTAAAAATCATAATTTACACTTTTAAATAGTTTTGCAAAAAAAATTTATTTATTATTTAAATGTTTTCGTAAGCAGAAAAAATTGTAGAAACAGCTATATGTGAAAAAGTAACAGAAAAATTGTTTCTTTATTTATTATAATATATTTTTATTGCACTTTTTTATATAAAGCTGTTTTTATAATTTTTCTACTTCAGAAAAAAATATAAAATAAATAAAATAACAAATAAAAAAATATAATATGAATGAAAATTTCTTGACAAACTATTTTAAAGTGTAAATTATGATTTTTGAAAGCAAAATTATTTTTTACTTAATCATTTAAACAATCGAAATATGATAAAATCGATTTTAAACAATTAAAAATTGAAATTAAGAAACAACAAAATAGCAAAAAAAAAATTTCAAAAATATTGAATTTCTCTATTTGTTTGAAACAATGTAATGAACAAATTACGTAAAAAATTCATATCCCATGTTAATTACTGTCATTAAATATCAATCGAAAAAAAAAAATTTATGAACAACTTTTAGATATTTCATTTTGCAATAGTTATAAAAAATCATAATTAACAAATTCGTAAATTTTTATGAATTTTGATTACAGGGCTCCACAAAGTTTAAAATTTATAAGCCAATTATTTATACCTATCATTCTATTATTTATGCCAACGGAGATTAGGAAAAATTTTGTTAGTTAACAATTGAATAACTTTTTGAAAAATGGTGATAAAATTTTTTTTCTACGGAACTCGATTCATTCAAGTGTTAAGAAGATACTAGACTTTTTTTAATTTTTGACATTTTATGTTATGAAAAAATTATTTCTTTTGATGAACTCTCTTTAGTGGCAGCGCGCGCATGCCGTAACAGCCGCGCGGAACAATATTTTCAACGTCAAATTAAAATTATAAATAATGGAGATAGAGTTTTCGTAGTCGAAACTTTTTTATTGGAAATTCCCTCCTCTTTAACGAGCTTTTTTCAAAATTGCCTATATATTAATAATTTTTGAGTTAATTATGAAAAACTAAATACCATTTTTTTTTCTTATTTTGTTAATAACAATTGCAATTTTTTACCGGTACGAGAATCCTTCAAAAACATTTTTCTAGAGATGATTCCGAATTGAACGAGCTATCGCTCATATTTTTAGGACCTTTATCTCCATTTTTCATGTTTTTGAACTTGTTGATTAGACTAATATAACCATTATCCATGCTAGAAGTTACATCAGCAGTACTCTCTCATGGGATGTGCATTATTATTATTACTGAAATTGTGTATTTCATTGGAATACAGATACGTCTAGTCTCTCAGGATTATGGCAGTATTTCGTATATAAACCTCATACATTCGAAGACCGAGCAGTTGCACAATATCACAAGCCACAATATCACAAGAATTATCCCTTCAGAAAACTTTAACATTGTGTCTTGTGATAATTCCGTTACCAATCTTAGTTTTTTGTCAAACCCGATATTTTTGCTTGTTTACACTTTAATTAGGTGACATTTTATTGATCAAATTCTCTTTTTCCGTGTAAGGAGTCACACGTTAAAAGGTAAGACCTCGTTAATCCTTAGCTCGCACAAGTTTAGACTTCTGAGGGTTGTCGTTCATAGGGGTGCGACAACTGGTTAACGGAAAAACAGATTTTAAAACAGATTTTTTTTTCGAAATTCTTTCCAAATGTGGCTCTTTAGGCGTTCATACAAAAAATCTGTTGCACACAAAATCTCAACCTCGAGGTCAACAATTTTCTCATTCCTTCAATTTCCTTATGAACTGCAGCCCTTATGAAGTTCCCTAGATTTCTATCTCTACTAGTCTTCTCGAGAGTTTTTTGCAGTTCTTAGTTAGTTAAGCTTCACAAAGGAAGCGGCACTTTGACTAAGTAGTGTCTTACTAACGAAATTCTCATTGTAGAAACTCTTCCTCCATCTGACTCTTTGGGAGTTCACACAAAAGAGGTTTTAACACAGAGAAACTGCTCTTTCTCCTTCGGGCTCCTTGACAGTTCACACAAAAACGCTTTTGATCCAGAGAAATCGCTCCTTCTTGTCCAGATTATCCATTTTTTCATATCCTTCATCTACTTGAAGCCTTAATCAAGTTTATTGGATTTCTATTTTTACTAGTCGGCTTAGAAGGGTTTTGCAGTTACAAATAAACTGGCACTTCAATTGGGTGCTGTCTCATTGATCGACTTATCCTTCTCGAAATTTTCTGATTGGTTCGGCCATTACTTGATGAAGATCCATAGTTATTTCATAAACCACACCTCACAATTTGATCTCCAAAAACTTCATTTGAAAAATATATCACATGTTTCGCTAACACAGTGGGTTCTTCAACAGTGATTTGAATACTACCTATATTTTGCCTCTGTAACTTAGGAGATAATATTGTCTATGAGTTGAAAGAGTTGTTTCGAGATTTCGTTTCGACAACTTTTTTTTGTACTCATGTATCTCCGTTGGACACATCCATCAGACTTATTTTGATTTCTGGTTTATTGTTCACGAGACAGTAGTGTTACTAGTTAAATTTTTTGTCCTTATACTGAAATTCAAGCTAGACTCTACGTGAACACCTGTATATCGAACCAAAGTTACTTTCCAGAAATGGAGCAATCTGTAGGCCATCTACCAAGAGCTGGAGTGAAAGCTAAATCTGATGGTGAAATAGTTTCAAGACTGAGAGCAAGTGGTGCCATTCCTTTACTGGTTTCGAATACCCCCGAATTGTGTTTGTCTGTGGAAAGCACCAACTTCATTACTGGTACGACCAATAATCCTTTTGACACCACATGCACAAGCGGTGGATCATCAGGAGGAGAGGTAAAAAAACTTGAAAGAGAACCAATAAAACTTCTGAGAATCCAAAGGTCTCTACACTCTTGGACAATGAACTCTCAGAACATCCACCATTCGATTCAGATCTCAGAATAGAAAGACAAACACTTTCTCGATCACCAGAGATGTAATATTCTTTTCGACGCATATTTCGCAATCCAAGTTAGCTGAAAAAGTTTCCTTCATCTCTGGAGAAAGCCAACTTGGTGATTGGGGAAAGTGATTGTTTTTAGAAGTTCTAGATTTATCGTTCATTACATTTTAGAGTTTCACTGTTTGAAAATTTGAGGGTTCAGGGTTCAATTCCTGGTTTGAATATTTAGAAGGTGTAAAGGTTTATATTTGAGGGCTTCAGTATCTGATAGGTGGTTCATAGTTGATCAACAGTTGGTTTCAGGGTGCTTTACTGGGTGCTGGAGCATCAATTATTGGAGTTGGTTCGGATATTGCTGGATCCATCCGCATTCCAGCTTTTTATAATGGTATATATGGACACAAACCAACTCCAGGTGAGTTTTGGATCCTATAACTTTCATTTACTCACCCAACCGATTTTTGTAAAGAGTATTTTTTTCAATTTCAGGAGTGACATGACAAAATTCACTTTTCGTATTCACATTAGACCTTATATTCTAAAGTAACTGATGTGACTAGTAAGTAAAGTAAGATGATGACGTCATGATTCTTTCCTATCTGACTATGCTTCTATTAGGTACTTCAATCCCTGGAGAATATTAATAAGTTATGAAGCCCTTGCGCCTCAATCAGTTTTTTTATTAGCAAATTATATTCAGTGTGTGAATTGAAGTAGCTACTTCAGTTTTCTCTCCAGTGAAACGAATTAGCAAATATGCTTTTTCTGTTAACGAAAACATTGTTATTCCCACTGTTTATTCGTATACTGAAGCTTTGAAATCACCAAAACCACCTTTAGGAAAAAACTGCTAGTTGATGAAAACTGCAAATTTGCAGTCAGAAGAAAAGTACATTCATTTTATTTAAATAAAGAAATACTGGCCCTAGAGAAAATAATGGGGGAAAATAATGGGTTTCCAATGATAAGTAGAAAGAATTGTGGAAAACTTTTGAGGAATCAAATTTCAGCTGGGGAAAAAGAAAACAAAAAATATGTCTTGACAAAAACTGACGATATTATTTGCTAGAAGAGACATGACAGGTTCCATAAATCGGCATAGTTCAACAGTGGCAAATCAAAACGAAAAGATAACATTTTGTTAGCGTTATGCATTTATGATGAGCAGTTATTACTCTTTACTATCAGGAAACAGTGTATAGTTTCGCTAGTTTCTAATCATCTAGTTGTAAAATTATTTACGTTCGTTCATTATCATATTGCGAACATTAAAAAACCCAACAAAATTCCAGAGGCTCAGCTTGGTCGCAACTCTCGCTGTAAATACCGTTCTCGTGAAGTACTAGTCATAAGTAAAAAAAAGTTAGCTAGGCGTGAGGTTTTCCAATTTTCCTCTCCCACAAGTTAAATTTTTTTGAAGGATAATAAAAATGTGATTACTCAATTATCAGTATTCATTTTGGCCTAGTACCTAGTGAATCACCATTACAATTTCAATACACTTTTCATTTACACTTCAGGAGTAGCGTCGATAAAAGGCCATTATCCTTATTGTCAAGACGTGAAGTATACAGATTTTCTCGTTATTGGACCAATGACAAGATATGCACGAGATCTCAAGTTGATGATGGCAATAATGATGGATCCAAACCAGAAATCGAAGCTAAGGTTGCAGGAAGCAGTAAGTTTATAAAATTTCAAATGTGAAATTTTGTTTTTCCAAACCGATTTTGTGACATGCTCTTCAACCGAATTGATACCAGTTTTTGAATAAAACATTCGTTTTCAGGTTGATTTGTCCAAACTCAATGTATTTTTCATGGGAGATGCAGATAATTATGTACTGTCTGGTGTACAGAAAGAAATAAAGAAAGCTGTTGAAATTGCTGCTAGATATTTGAAAGAAAAATACGGGTCACACATTTCGCCACACATAAAGATGCCAGTTAAAGACACGACCAATGTTTGTGCTCAACGTCTCTATTCGATAGAGGATATTCCAAATCCGTTGAAATCAGTGAGTATAGTAGATACTAATAATTATTTTCTTAAAATACTAAATACAAACGAAGAAATCAGCCATAATGGTTATGGTAGACCAGAAAAAATTTAAATATATAAAATCAATTTTGGAAGATGTTCATGTGGAGATGCTAAAAATCTCAAACAAGGAAAGTATAAGTATAAATTCTGGTCTGATACAAAATATATATATTCTTATTTCTAAAGGATGAATACTGCCTTGCTATTCACCAAATTGACGAGAGTGATATTCCATACCTCATATCTGCTCACCAACTGTCATTAGTGGATCGTTTTGTTAATTTAAAAGGATCTGAAAACTCCTTCCACTTCTCCACAGTCACCATGAGGTGTTGCTCAGTTGTATCGGATGCTTAACTGATATTAAAGGGAGTGCCACAAGGATACATCCTTGGGCCCTTGCTTTCCAACTCGTATATCTGTAATTTTTATCTGTTTGTTAAAACATACAATATACGTTACTATGCAAACCACACGCTGTTACATTTCTATTTTCTGCCACGTGATTCTACATCTGCTCAGTCATATATCAATAACGATCTTCAAGACATCTTTGACATTTGTACAGCCCATAAGCTCAAACTTAATTCTAAGTAGAACCAAGAGCTCCCCAACTCCATTTTTCAACTCTACGTCGAAAATGAAATACTTTTGAATTGTACTTTTTATGGTAAATAAAGACGTATTTTTATTATTGTTAAGAGGTAATCAGGCCAGTAACTGATGAGTATCAAATTAGCGAAACTGTCAGTAATGTTCAAGTTAATGCGCACATACTGTTATACTGTTTCAGGATGACTCCAGTCTAGAGATGGAATTTCTTAAAGGTTTATTCGGATTTTCAAAGTACACCACTCATCTAACATTTTTCTTAATTCAGAAAAAAATCTTGAATGCATGTGTTAATGATCGTTCCAAGGAGTGCATTTCATGGGGTAATACAGTCAAAGTAAGTATTTCTTGAATGGATAACCGAATAATTTCATAAAATAATCATTTTGCCTTGTTTAATCACTGGAATTCTGGAAAATTTTGGACTTCTTCATTATCTTCAACCGTTCGAAAAAAAGGATTTTTTTGAGTAAAGGGTTTTCGTGTAGCTTCAATGTTGGGCTTTAACTGCTATAAAATTTTACTGAAAGGCACTTTATCAGGTGAGATGTTGATGATTTTACAAAAAAAAACCCTTTTCGCAATCTTTAATGAGAAAATAACCCCTAATGGAAAAAAGGGTATATGTTACTCCGTAATGGTGAGTCCCAGGAAGCTAAATTCAAATATTAAGGTGCTTCGTAGGTCTTAGATGCTTACTGAGAAAAGATTTTCGAATATTCCAACAGGGGCGCCCCCACTAGGGATAAAATGAGCGCGTCTACATATGAAAATTACTCAGGAATCATTGAATGACGTCAAACGGCGTTTTAGCTTTGCTTGAAAAGGTTAAAACTGGTGACGGATCATGGATATACGGTTATGACATCGAAACCAAAGTCCATTCGTCCCAGTGAAAGAGCCCAGGAGAGCCCAGATCAAAAAATGCACATCAGGTTCGATCAAATGTCAAGGTTTTGCTCATTGTTATTATCGATTACCGTGACTTAGTGCAACAGGAGTTCTTGCCACATGGTCGTATGCTTGTTCGTAATTTTTTGGCCAACAGCAACACCGTGATCATACATCAGCCATTGTATTCACCAGATTTGCCACCCTGCGACTTTTTCCTGTTCCCATGATTGAAGATGCCCATGAGAAGACGGCGTTTTGCGATGATTGAAGAGATGACAACAGAATCGCTGAGAGAGCTGAAGGACATACCAAAAAGTGCGTATATATCTTCAAGGATTGGAAAAAACGCTGCATTTTTCAAGTTTGTATAGGAGCGATGCAATAAAATCAACAAAGGCGTATTCTTCAGCACTAATGAATGTGATATGATAAAAAAACCGAATTAAATTTGATTCTTCTTTTCATAGGTCTCTGGTTCGCCATTTTGTTCTTGAAATTTTATATTGGTTAAAGGAACATCCCCACTCGAAGTATCAGAATATTCGAAATAAGTGGTTGAAATGACAAGTGAACGCGGAAAATGATTCACTGACTTTCATACTCATCAATCAAGTTCTCAGAAATTTCTCAACACACCAATATTGATAGTTTGTTTTAGGATATTCTTGGTGATAATGGAGTATTTATTTATCCCACTTTTGGAGCGACTGCAAGCAAACATGGAGAATACATTTTTTCGTCGGCTTTCCTAGGATACACGATTTTTGCCAATGCTTGGAAGCTACCTGCAACATCTATTCCTTGCGGTTTCGACAAAAACGGAATGCCGTTCGGAATCCAGGTGAGCTTTAATTTTGACAAAGAGTAATAACCCCTAATTATGTATGCCAAACTGGTTTTCTATAAACATTGCATCACACATCTTTCAATGAGCATTAAGTACATAAGTTTACAAAAATAGTAGTAATAATTTGTATCATTATGAATATTACTACCTACCAAATTTCTGCGTGATACAAATTTCTACATTGAGCAGTAACCCCGAATTTTCAGATCTATTTATTCCCAAACATTCGAAAAGGTTGACTTTTGAACCGTTCTCTTCCAAATGCAATACGTCGTAATAATGATTGAACTCGTGCCCCTCTGTCAAAGGATGATTCGCAAATGTTGAATTGGTGTTTCTATTTGAAAACTACTTCTATGCTCTTTTATTCTTTGGAAGAGTATTTTCCGGTTTGTCCGATATAAAATTTCAGGCAAGAATCACGTGTACGTGTATTCCCACGACACTGAAGTTTTATCAAATCAAATTAAATCAAAATATACTTTATTGTCCCATCATATCATGGGCCAAAAGCCCGAAACACGTGTATATGGTTTGCCACTTTCTTGAGTGCTATGTCCGATATTAACTTCTATTTCTATATGAAGACACTCAAAAACTTTCATATTTATATACAAATAAGAATTTTATTGATTGTGCATGATACAAATCAAAATTGAATCAATTCGTGGAGACAACACTCCAAAAGTGGGGCAAACCGCGGACACGTATTTCTGGCTATTGGCCTCATCAGCATCAGCGCGGTGCAGCCAAGTGTAAAGATGGACAACACTTGTTTGCCGAAAGCAGAAAACAACACATATGCACGGAGTCAACAACAGGAGCCTACCACACATTTGTGGTTCCAATTAGAAGACCTAGAATTCCCTGGCTAAATCTAACATGACCACGTAGGCAGCTATAGCTACCTGCGTGACATCCGTGTCCAGGATATAAATACAAATATATATATGATGATTAATTGATATTTAAACTAAAATTATTATTTGTTCTGAAGGCTTCGTCCAATTCTTTGCCTTTGCCTCAAGCGATCATCAATATGGATTTCGGAAACAAAGATCAACAGACGACCTTCTATCGTATGTCACCCATATCTGGAATAACGCAGTCGGAAAAAATGGAATGTCATGAGCTGATGCGTTTGGTATTTCTAAGGCTTGTGACCGTGTGATGAGGATTTGATAGTCAAACTTCGATGCTATATCTCCGAACCGGATATAATAATACCAGGACAAGCCATTCCTCTTTCTGCACCCTTGATAGTCTAGAAGATCGAATAAAGTTTGGGAATTTATCTGTCTTCTATAAATCTTACAGTACACCTTGAACTTCACTGTTTAAGAACTCTACCATTTAGAGACCTGCGTTCATCTGGAATAAACTTCCTGATACTTCCGCAAAGGAACTGCTCTTAGAGCGCCTTCAGGAATTTCCTGTAGTGCTTGTGTTTTGTCCTTAAAAAATACTCTCTGTTGCTTGTAGATCCACTTTCCAATATGTTTATCTCTTTTGGTATCAAATACTTTGGTGCACCCACAGCTAGTTCAGGGCCCATATACGGAGTTGACAATCCATGTCGTTAGCTTTTTGGTTGCCCAGTATACAGTCCTGAGTGTCCTGCTACTCAGTATTCAATCAACCTGGTCCTGACCGTTAGTTTCCTCAGTTCTCCACGGCATTGCCAGACAAGTCTCGATGTCACTTTTGGATTCGTCAGTGCTCCAAGTTTAGCTTGACTGCCTATAAAACTATTGATCCGCTCACTTCGTTGATGCATCAATTTGATATTTCTTGCAAGACTGCAAGAACCTCAGCCTTGAAGACTGATGTGTACTGCCCAAATAGGTTTCTGAAATGTATATTTCTTCCAGCACAGTAAATTTTTTCATTCACTTTTCACGTTCATACATATATTTGGTATCATGTGGTCCAAGAACATATTTAATATTCGTTCCTCCACATATTCCGACATTTCTGTTCTGCACTATTCTATGCGTCTCAGTGAGTTTTTCAGTCTAAATTGACCCACCCTCATTTCTCCTGACTGAAGAATGCCTCCGATGTAGTTGTAGAATATTCCCAAACATGTAGTTATGTACCCAACGTTTCTTAACAGCGATCGTTTGGTTCATCTTTGGCCACCAGACCATAGATACAAATATTATAATGGGTTTAACCACCATGGTGTAGATGTGTATGGCCAGCACTAGTGCTACCTCAACCTTTCTGTCACTGTTTCTAGAAGTTGGTTCAAGTAGAAGTTTACCCTTCTCCGACAGAGCTGTCTCTTCATCTCGGTTTTACAGGCCCTAACCTCACGGATCTTGGATTATATTCAATATCAAATATTGAAACTAATAATGGAAATTTGTTTTTATTTCAGATTATTGCAGGGCCACATCAAGATCGTTTGTGTTTTGCAGTTGCAGAAGAACTAGAAAAATGTTTTGGTGGATGGAGACCACCAAGATGAAGTAATGGAAATGGGAAAAAGCTATGGAGTATTTTATTCAATTATGGGCTTATTTTATTCTGATGTTAGTGATAAATTCTCAGTTTATTGCAGAAAGGAATCTGATCATTAATAAAAGTGCTTATAATAATGATAATAATATTTATTGATTTCTTCAGGACATCCGAATATACATACATTATTTAAAAAAAATATAAATAAAAAAATAAAAACCATTTTTCAATGATTCCAGAATGGTTTCAACATGAGGATATACATAATAAATATATCGCAAAACAGGAGAAGGAGAACTCTATTCTCCCTCCGGTGCCGGCCGTGGGTCCACAGGGCTAACCACCCGGTGGACCAACACTTGGTTTCTAATAATCAAGGAAGGGGCACCGACAATCGACCCACTCGGAGGAGTCAGAGGCAAGGTGGTGGAGCCCATAACGATGATTTGCCTACCGATGACAACCCTGGCAATGAAAACAGACGTTTTGAGTGGATGCATGAGCTAAGAGATATCCTTATGCATTGCTACGAGAGTAGTGAGCCTGTGCGAAGAAGCTTCATGGCGAGATTGCATGCTCTGTAGTGTGAAACACATCCGGAGCATACCGCCTTTTCCGCCAAAAATCTTAGGGATTACGTATCTTATCTTTGGCGCCAGGGCTATTTAGCCCCTTCCCAGCCTGCTAACGAAGTGGTAGAAGTGACAGTTCTACCACCCGTTGGCACGATTGGAGAACAGAACACGCAGGGCGCTCCATAGAATTAGGCCCCTGAAGCCACAAGAACTGGCTTGTTTGGATGCGGAGATTCATAGCGTTCTAACAGAAAAGGCTGACATCTGGCAAATCAACACCGCCA
>WOGP01008894.1:0-10987 GCA_015342065.1 Leptinotarsa undecemlineata | reverse complement strand
TTTAACCCAGCCTACTCTCCGACTGCGCGCCGTGCAGTTTTGGTTTTGCAGCGCGTTAACACATTTCGTCTTGGGAAAGTTGTTGAAAATCAAGCCGTTGCAAACAAAGAAGAATTTATGCTTGTTTCGTTTAAATTGAACATTTCTTTTTATTACTATCTGAATTTGAAAAAAAAGAAAAAACAAACTGTTTTATTTGTGGGTATGAAAACACATGAAAACACAAAGTATTAGTTTCGAAACAATTTTAGATTATTTGTAGTCTAAGACGTGACTCAATAGTGGTCAACATCTATAAAATACATCTCTACATCGAAATATTACTTAGTCATTCTTCTGTCAAGGAATTTCACAGACAAATACTTCAAGAGCCCGATCCTTGTTACAAAACCAAATCTCTGCACCGCTGACTGCCCGCTTCCTTCTCATTCGGCTGGTTTGTCTTCAACCCGTCCGTTTCGATTGAAATTTTGGTATAACAAGAGAGAATGTGGTAACAATGGGTCTATTATCTACCTGTCGGTATTTCTTCTTTAATTATGCCTTTGCCGTGGAGATCAAGTGGGAACCCACCTTGTATATTACAGACCCGGCTATTTGATCTAATGTCAACTTTGATGAGTTGATTCATTGTGTCCTTGGTAGATTTGTTGTCTCTTGTTTCTAAATTGTCGTTTTTGAGAAAACATTTTTGAAATAAGAAGTAAATGATCAATCAATTGTACCTAAAATATGCCCCTTTAATCTCTGACAAAATAATGAATGTGATAGGAAGATAGGATACACTTATCTAAATCGGTGGGTCCAAAAACTTTTTTCTTGACTTCATTTTTATTAATGGTCGTGATTGAAAATGAAATGAAATCTATTGAACAACTTTGACGTATAAAAATGAATCTGTACAAAAAAATCGTTAAATTACAGAATCGGGACAAAAATTCATGAATTTGAAGACACTGATGAGTTAAATGGAAAACCGACAATTCTAAGTTCCCAGTAAATCTAAAATACTAATCTAATGTATTAAGTAAAGGAGACGTCTTTCAATATACTTCTGTCATATTTTGCATCTTCTTGGTCATATATCTCAAAGGAAACATAAATAAATAAGGCGTTATTCATAAATAGCTTCTGAAGGTAAAATGATTGAATGGAACTGAACATATACATAGAATAATAAAAAGATAATAATTCATTACAAGCCTACTCTACTTACTATCCTACTAGAGCAGGTTGGCGAAAAAGAGTGGACACGTTCCTAGTAGAGTAGTCACAATCCTAGTGCGATGTTTTTCAATTGCTATGGTTTCATTAATTCAATATTTATTGAAAATTTCTAAAAAGTTTGAAACACACATAAATGAAAATTGTTATCAATTTACAGAAATGAAGAAAGAATTATGTCAACGAGATCTGAAATTATTTGAGATACTAATTGAAATGAACAGATTTTCTATCTACTTGTGTTCTCAAGCCGCCAGCGAATTTATAAGGGTACTCTCCATCATTTTGTGGGCATGATAATCTCCTTATCTCACAGGCTGTAAGAAAGCGTTAGCACTCAAGCACACAACCGAGATCTAAACGAATTTAAATAAATTAACAAAACTGAAATAAGATTTACGATCACTAAATCTCCAAACCGATCAAAAACTCAGAGAAAATATGATTTTTTTTGTTGAAATGTTTGTTCTCAATGTATTCTTGAACCAAAATGAAAAACAACCTGTACAAGTACTTAGGGCTTATTCCTGTAGATATATTTATAACAGATATTGTTCCATTCGAAAACATTTGAACCAATCCTTCTTGGCTCCCAGAACTAGGAGAAAACGAAACATGAATGCCTTCCGTTAACATCAAACATAAACATCGCTTTCACAAACCAGAACAGCAAAACTGTTTTCGATGTTCATTTCACCAATCAAGTTGCGTTACCATAATGATTATACTCGGCATAGTTCATTACCAGGTGGTGCTAAAAAGTTGGTGTCATCAGATGAACTATACTTTAGTATGATGTATTGAACTTTGGTATGGCCTATATTAACTTTTTTTAGTATAAAAGATATGTCACCAACTGAGTTGATGAAACGCGCGTCTAGAAGAGAGAAGAGATTTCACTTCTCCATAACAAGTACAAATAGTTCCCAAATTTGTAATCTCGAATTGTCAATTGATCATCTGCCAATTATTCAATTTTTGCTAGAGGTTACTAGTATTTCCTACCATGTGGAAAACAAGTAGAATTCAACAAATACTCTTTAGAACAAAAAGAAAATGAATGCCATTTTCGCCCAAAAATTGGCATACGATCAATAAATCATTATTGATTATGTTCAAACCATAATTTTTTTTTCTGTCACTCTCAATTCCTGATTCATTTCAGGGCTTCAGCCAGATTTTGTAATTACATACAATTAAAAATCTATAACTACAAACATTTCAGTAAACATTTTGTTCATGAATTTTACCCCTCAGTGTATATCTTGAGAGAATATCGTGAATGATATTCTATATTTCCTATTTTTAATGATTTTTTTATGGTACTTTATTTTGGGTTTTTTATGTTTTACTGACGAAAAGAAACCTGTTTGATATTTTTTAACATGTATATGTACATTTCACAATTGATACCGATTATTTTGGGAGGTAGGTATCACCTAAATGTTAAATTTATGAAAGCAACATTTTTCTATGCCCATTTATTTGATATGGCAATGAAGGTTCATTTCAGAAAAGATTTTTCTAGTTCCCATGTGACCAGAATCCAATTAATGAATGATCAAATTAAGCTAAAGCACAAACCATCAACCTAAAAACAGGTAATTACACTTTGTTGCAATCCGAATAAAAACCGACGATTACTTTCTTTACTCCGCTTCTTATAGGTCAATTATTTGTTCTTGGAAATCGTCGTGTTGCATTTTTTTGGTGGGATTTCAGGTAATTGGACGAGCGCAATCGTACGTGAGAATTCAGCGGTCATTTCGAGAGTTTTGCACATAAAATCTATCGATCGAAAGAACGAAATTTCATGAAAAGGACTGGACCATACGTGATGGCCAATATTGGCAATACCGGCCAATTTGTAAAAGAATAGCGTCCATCCAATTACTTTTTTTTCTCGGAGAAATATCCGCATTAGTTTTGTTTTTTTTTTGAGAGAACAACAGCGGCGAAGACGAGGGTTTTGAATTCCCAAGGTTAGCCTTCGTTCACAGTTTGAGTTAAACTATAATAGACTTTGATGCTCGGAATGTTGTAAGCATGAGATGATTCATGTCTGTGCTCGATAGACACTCGACAAGAACGGTTTGAGTATCGAACTGTTTGAGTACCGAACTGTTCAAGTACCCAGTATTTCGACTGGCCTTTTCCTATTATTACTTTCAGCTTGTCATACTTTTACCACCGGTAGGCAGCAATGTTAGCCTGTTGCCCATCTTTGTTTCCTTGCAAGTAGCGGCACCATACTAACGAAAGTCAATTCTCTATCAGATGTGAAGGCTTTTTTAAATGCCTGTCCTATTGAGACATTTCTCTGACTTCAATGTTGCAAATAAATAAAAAGTTTCACAATATAAAAGCATATAACTGATGATGTAATCGTACATAGATCTAATTTTCGAATTCAATATCCAGTTTATTTGATAAATACAGAAATTTATCAATCACGACGCTGAAATTAGTATTCAGACTCGTATTTAGATAACAGCGTGTACAGAAACACAAGTTCATAGATGAATGTTTTCTACATTCCTTTCAATATAAATATGAATATTATGATTATTAATATAAATCATCATACATGGAGACTACATGGGCATGAATAATTTTTTGACGAGCACTGACTGGGAAAAATAGTACAGATTTGAATACTACAGTAACACTTTTTTACAATGCTCTCTATGGACTACTATGTTCACGTAACAAAATATAAGAATGAAATTTTCCATTCTGATTCGAAGAAAAAGTATTCAGGAAAATACTCTGAAATGGATTGAAAATTATTTTGAATGCTGAGTCCAAAAGGATAATATATGGTAACTAATATCTTCCTCAATCGCAGTTCCATCTGGTGTGCCGCAGGGATCTCATTTAGGACCACACTCGCAGGGTATCCGGTAAATGCAATTCTTGGAATCGCAGTCCACGTTTGCTGGAAACAGGTTATGATGGTATACTTGGGCCTAATGATTCTTATTCTTTACGACACTCCTCTGATGTAGGGAAGTACAAAAACTGGTTGTGGCAGCTTCTCTTCTTTGTGAAGTTTTTGCTGTCTTCTAGCATGATTTTATTCTCTATAGTGAATAAAAGAGGTTCAAATTATTCATGACTTATCTGATACTGATACTTGACCTAAAAATGTCAAAAATTGCAAATGTCACTTCTAGAGCACTAAAAATCTCTCTCTTCCCTAAAAATCATATATTGTTTAATTGCTAGATTAACCATATAATGTGGATATTGATATGCTTGAAAGTGTTCAATACAAAATGATTAAAGCTGAAAACCTGATTTATATGTTAGCTACTACCTGTTATCTCCTTAATAATTATCTGGTTCCTACTTCAAATTATTTTGTAAGAGAGCGAATAGCGAGCTATTTGGAATGAGACCATTATCGCTGCTCATAGATTTCTGAAATTTCAACGCCATTTAAAAATCTATTGTCATATATCGAACAAAGATGATTGTGTAAACTTCTCAGCAAACGTAGGACGAGTTGTAGAAAGGTGTTATCGAAATAACTTGTCGCTAAACCCGGATAAATGTAAGGTCATGTCCTACAGTTTAAAACCGAACATCTTGATCTTTGATTATTCAACAGAAAACGATTTCTTGGTGAGACCAGAAACATTAACTGACCTTGGGGTCACATTTAACACTGCACTATCATTTAATAGGCATATCGAAAATGTTGTAACCTCCTCCTGTTGTTTGCACGGATTAATTGCATGTAATAGTAGTGATTTCAAAGAAACTTCGACCTTAAAAACTTCATTCTATGCTTCCATAAAATCAAAGTGAGAATACGCGTCAGTTGTGTGGAGCCCTTTTATCAATAACATATTGATAGACTAAAGGCAATTCAACGGCAATTTTAAAAACTGCTAAGCCTAAAAACCAATGGAATTTATCCTCCAATAGGAACAAACCACTCTGAATTGCTACAATTCACCGTCACAAGTCACCGTCTTGTTGACAAGTCCAGGATTTGCACTCTCTCAATTTTCGTTTTCTTATTGCTTCATCGACTATATTTGGAGGACACCCGTTAACCCGTTAACCGTGATTGCGATCCAATTTGTGACCAAAATTATTCAACACAGCCAGCTGAATCAAGTGCTTTAGTAAAAAAGTCTACTTTATTCTAGCGAATATTTCTTCCAGATCTTCATTAAGTTGTAGAACTTCTCTATTTTCTTCAGTTTCACTTTTGATTACTTGACTCATATTAGAATATAATGAACTTGTCATACGTCTTCGACCTCCTATCAGGTTGATTAATGCGTAAATAACGTTCAATATAATTCAGTCACGAAGAGGAGTACCAATTACATCAATGATAATGATATTAACGAGTCTCTTTAAATCATTCTTTTTCTCGTCTGGTAACGAATTATGATTTACGATTCACCAAAAGAACGCACCTTTACCTTCTCGCGCCAGCCACCATCACCGAAATCTCTTCGAGTTAGCATCCCTGCGGGACCACGACGTCCATGAGTTATGGAGGATGCATTTCACGGCCATAAATCGTAAAGATCCCCGGCCCTAAGATACCATCGCTGACCTCCAGATATACGCCCACGAATGCCTAGACAACTAAATCAGTTACTTTAGAGATATAAGTCGCGATATGACTGCTGCTGTGTTGTTTTAAATGCCATCGCTGGACGCCAAACAACATGAGAAGACATGTGGACGGGGCCGACATACATCACTGTTTATAATCTGATGAGGAAATCCTGAGAATTTTGGCGAAGTCATGAGTAAAATGACGGGTAAAAATAGCAAAAAATGTATATTCTGCTACCATAAATTAGAAGTATATTAGTTCAAAATGAATTAGAAATAAAATAAACAGAATAACCAAATGAAATTATTCACTTTCCAAAAGTAATTAGTTATGACGTGTGAAAGTACAAAAAATTAATCGGTAAATTTAAAGACTAATACTCTCTCCACATTTACCAGAAAATATTGGGCATTGTATAGACATAGATGAGACGGTACTCCTACTGTATTGTACTAAAAATGTTATGCAAGACTCAACCAAAATATTTTTTTTGTTTTTTCATGTTCGACATGTTTTTGTCACATGGAAATGGGAGGTATATTTAGTTGGTCTTCCTTCAGAATAATATCATCAGTGAAAAAGGTTGTTACAAAATCATGTGAATTTGATACCATTTCCAATATCGTCCAACAACAACACTAGTTTATATTCTTTGAAAGACATTTTTTGTGTTACTGTTTTTGTAGATATATAACCTTCCACAATCTGAAAAATAAACGAAGCTAAATCAATAGAGAATTTGCCGAAGTGTAATAAATAGCAAACTGAGAAGTTCACCCCGAAAAATTACTGCGTAATATAAACTACTGAACAGTCCAATTATTCACCTGTCGTATTCATAAATTTTGCCTGAAATTTCTACCAGTGAGGATGGCAGTGTTCCGTGTAGGTGACATTTTACATATTTCATTTCTTTTATTGTGTAGTAATCCTGTGAGTGATATCTGGTTCGATTCGATGAATAGATAAAGTGTTTTTCGTATAATTCAATGTTCATATATTTGTTTCGAAGGTTTTATTTCGTGTAATTCAATATTTATATGAAAGTACCTGTTTCGAGAGGGGCCTTTTCTTCCAGCTTGTGTCTGAAAGTTACTTCTCTGCATGATCTACACATCTTTGTATAGAGTTAATTTTTGAAGTTGATTGCTTCCTTCCTTTCTTTGAAAAATTCCCACATTTTTAGTATCATGCATGATGGATAAGTAGAAAGCCAAAACTTTCCCAAGAATTAATCTCTCCTAAAAATAGACTCTTTTAATTTGAATCTTTTTCCGTTTACAAAATCCAAAATTTACTTGGAAACTTTCACCTCAATTGTGAATAGATGTATTTTTTACATACACCAAAAAAATGAAATGTGTAGATGTCATATGCGAAAAGCTATATGAATATTAATACAGGATGTTTTTGAAGATTCCAGTTAAAGTTCATATTTTTGTTATCAACTTCTCGTCACAGCAATGGATCGTACCTGGCTGCCATTGCTACGACGAGCCGTGCGTACTTATTTTTCGGCAGACATTTTGCAGAACCTACAGTGTACGAATATTGGAAGAGGACAATGTTTCAAAACTACATTTTGAAATAAAAACTATATGAACTATCCAGTCCCTACATAGCGGTGAGGCACTTCACATCATACGGAAGAAGCTACTGGAGGACGGAGATCTGGCATTCCGAAGAAGGCTGTAGAATTAATCATGTAAATGCTGAATTTTTGCATTCAAAATTACTATTTTCAGCTGAGAGATCATTTTGTCGAGAAGATGAACTGCCAGTTGGACTTCACTATCACACACATCATGTGATTCGAAGCCCCCGCCAGAAGTTGTCAGCATCTATGAGTTTGGTAGATATACTTTCATTGTATCACAAAATAGTTAATAGTATCATACAATCTGTATGAGACCATATGCGCAGATAAATATCTGCCTTTCAACAACATGAAAAATTACTCAAAAAATTCGCAATGGTGAAGAAAATCCAAAATGAGTTGCAAGTCCTAGAGGTAAAATTGGGGAGGATCAACTACAAGTAGGGTCACTAAATGATAACTGAATTGTAGATTTAACGAGCATTCATTGATGTAATTATGATTGGAAAGAAAACGAAAAGTCTCACTTTTCTATTAACTGTGTACATTTTACACATTTTATTTATTGCTGATAAGATTTCTCTCAAGTTTCATCATTTCTCTTATGTGTAAATTCTCAATATCTCTGAATTTTATTCATTTATCTACTTTTCGGTTCCAAATCTGTAACTATTTTTAGGGATTGAATATTATAAATATTCAATTGAATTCATGCCAAAATAAACATACTTTGATGATTATTCCAAATACTTTTATATGTTAGTAAAAAGAAGAAGGGTGCACTATGATTCATTCTAATGCCAACCCCCCTTCATCATCAAGGGGGCACTGAACCGTGTGATATGTATACAGGGTGTTAATTAAGTACGTATCATAAATTTAACATACAATTCTTTAGGTAATTTCAAGACGAAATGTTCGTATAAACATTGATCCGCAAATTCTTTGTTCTCAAGATACAGGGTGTTATAATAAAAATAAAAAAAAGTTATTCGTAAATATTTTAAATATTCTTTACCTGATTTTGTTGTTATTTGGCAAGCAAGATACGAAAAAAATTCAAGAGACAAAAAGGTGTATTTCTAATTGCCTAATCCAAAGAAATAATAAAAATTGCACAAAAGTCAGTGACGTACAATTTTAAGTCAAAAATATTCGTTCAAATCTCGGTCGAAACGCCACTGGACGTAATAAATTGAATCACGTTCGGGCTAAATTAGCTCCTTAATGTTATAAATACCATTGCCAAATTACAACAAAATCAGGTACAGAATATTTTAAGATATTTACGAAAAACTTTTGTTTAATTTTTATTTTAACAGCCTGTATCTTGAGAACGAAGGATTTGCGGACCCATATTTATATGAACATTTCGTCTTACGACGTCTGTTAAATTTATGGTACATACTTAATTAACACCCTGTATAACTGAGGGTTCTTTGGCGTACTTCATATATGATATTAATACACGTAAGTTGAATAAGAGACTTAATAGATTGAAGCTACCGCGGACAAGCTGTTTAGGTTGTCTATTCTTTTGAAATCATTGTAAAAAACCTCGAAAAATCTGTGAATCCAACCAACTTTGAAGTTTATGTGACATCTGATAGATAATATAGAATAAAATTCTAGTTGATGCTAAAGCTACATAATACAATATTCTATCAAACACTACATTTTCTAATATTCATAATACTCGTAATACATACACACACACACACACAATTTTTTGTATTGATATAACAGTTTCTGCATTTCGTCAATTTTGTTGTGAGATGAGAGCTTTCTATCATGTTCAATTAAGTAACTTTATTACTTATATGTACGATGTCAAGAAATGTTTTCAATACATCAAACGTATACATATTGGGGTACATCGTCGTATAATGTGATAATTTATCCTATCCCGGTAAGGAATTTACTCTTCGTATATACGGGTTCGTAATTGGGACGAACATGTTATTTTATACACTATATTTTAGTGAAATTACAGCTGTAAATTATACATTCGTCAATAATTTATCTGAGGTGATCGGTGCTATTTTCTTCTTGAGATCGCATTATCTAGGCGACTGGAACATCACCATTATCTCCTAATATTTATGGTAGGCGAAAGGTCAAACGAAAAAAAAAATTATAGTCTCTCGTAGCGGCTTCGAATTAACTGAAAATGAACCACGTTGTTTCGTATTCGGTTCAACTACTTTGAAAATTCCGGTTATGTTATATAAAAACTTATCAATCAAAATGTATTTATTATGAATCAATAATTGTTATTTATTGCCTAAGCAGTTTTTTATCCAAATCAATAATATCCCAATAAATTGAAGACCAGTGGTGAACATAACAAATTTTCTTATATATAGTTGAAGAAATGGAAATTTATAAGGCATCATCCTATAAAATAATGATTGTTTTTTACTAATTATTGAATGTATTCAAGAATAAATTGGAAAAACTTCTAGTAAGTGAATTGTATTATAACATTGATAAGTACTTAATCGAATAGGTCAAATAATTAAAATGTTCTAGGAATATTTTGTCTTGATTTTTGAAATGTAATGGGTTTTAATTTATTGACGTTTAATTTATTGATTCGTTAATCAGCTATCGCCCCCATACGAACAACTCTCAGAAGTTGAGTAACTTATGCGAGCTAAGGACTAACGAGGTCTAACCTTTTAACGTGTGATTCCTAACACGGTAAATGTGAATGTTTTTTATATTTGCCATATGTAATTCAACATGGTCCATCCAATATCATGTAGTAGTGACCAAAATGTAATGAAAACATTTTTTTCAATATTATTATTATAAAACAATTTCGCAAAATCGTGTGAGTCACACCATTGATAACTCTAGAAGGGCTGGACCGATTTTCATGATTTTTGATTTGTGTCCACCCGGAATAGCTATTGAAGCAGTTGGAAAATTATGAAAAAAAGTTGATAATTAAACAATTCGACGACGTATTGTTTTTTACCTTATGGTAGTTGCCAAGGTGTGCGCAAAGACAATTGAGGTTGACTTTGTGATTGTGCGCGCATGAATAATTGTTATGTTATAATAGAAGCACAGTCTTACGTATGAGCCGCAGCTTTTACAATTAATCCGTAATGCAGTTATACTGCGAAACATTGCGTATCAATCCACTGCAAATGAAGACAAATTCGCACGAGAGGAGCGCCGCCTTCAGTGTCGTGAGATTTACTGTATTTGCAGAAGATCTCCTGTTTTGGCTCTTGAACTACTGTTTTACTGTTTGACAGTGGAAACCTACTGATGACACAGTTTACTTCCTATAATAATTATTAAATGACTGAAAATAATGTAAATTACCATGTAAGTTCTATGTATCTATGAAATATGGTGAGATTTGTTAAAACTGCATACACGTGACTGATAAATCAGGATAGGAATTGTATTTTGTGTAAAACATTTTTCAATTTGTAAATTACAAAGCGCTTTCGGCTGTTACGCCATCATCAGTGCGATACCTGCAAGTAAGTAATATTCAATGATATTTATATTAATATTAGATTGAACTTTAAATTCTTTTAATATTGTAGAATTACTTACTC